>BQNB010027869.1:0-5000 GCA_026074375.1 Tanacetum coccineum
GACCCGAAAACCATTTTTTTATTTTTTAAGTAATAATTTTAAGACGCCCAACACTATTAATATGCAATATGCAATATGCATGAAACGATCTGCTACTGGAAATGTGCAACATAAGTTGGAATGGCTTGTTATGCCACTGTAACCATAAAAGTCCACAACATAAATTCTAATGATGAAAATTTGATTTGTATTGTGACATTTAAAAGTATGGTACTTTGCTTTGCTACTGTTACATTTAGTAATATGGAACTTTGCTTTGCTACTTTGTTTAGCTACCGTAACATCAAGAAAATATGGATAATAGGCATATTTGTGCAATGTTTATTTATATTTCAGAGTATGTTATTAATATCAGTTATATAGTCCTAATTTATCCGAATTACATAGTCATTTGTTTCGCCAATCTCTTGTCTTTTTACGGCATGAAAATACATATCTCTTGTAGTAGTGTTTACTTTGTAAAGATGTGGCACATTTCTTGTATCAAGTTGCAACTTAAGACCAAACAATGACGTTACATTATCTTATGATGAATGAAGAAAAAAATAATACATTACGGCGAAGACAATATAATGATAAAAGCAAAAAAAACTTATTTGTAATATCTCCCGATAACCCGACCCGAATACCACCCGAACCCGATAAGCCACCTGATTCCTTATCGTGACGGGTTGCGTGTGAGTTTTAAAAAACCAAAACCCGACTCAACCAGACCCGATAAGACCCGATTACCATAACACCCCTACCATAAACGACTTATTAGCTGCAAATTTTCTCAGCAATACCGTTGCAAACTACAAGTTCAATTATAAAGAATTTTAATGACAGACAATAAACATATTAAATAAAAGGGGTCATCTTTTGATAAATTGCATAAATCGTCCATAAAGTTTGGCCAAATTGCAAGTTTCGTCCCAAACGTTCACAAAAGAGCAAGGAGTCGTCCCTGTGGGAAACCTTTGGTGCAAGTATCGCCATGTGGGGAAGCCTTTTGGCCAACGCTTTGGTGCAATATCGTCCTTGCAGGGGACGATACTTGCAAAACCAAAATGTTTCCCACATGGACGATCCTTTGCACTTTCGTAACGTTTGGGATGAAACATGCAATTTGGCCAAACTTTAAGAACGATTTATGCAATTTACTCTCATCTTTTTCCTAAAACATAAAGTGAAAAAAAACAAACTTTAGCAGGTAGGTGTTTGTTTAATCAAAGTTAGGATGACAATGAATTGTGAAGCCTAAAAGCAGGACATCACAGTGGACTCAGATTCTCATGTAATAGGAGGTTCTTTTAAAAAAAAAACAAAAAACCCCCCTTTAAATTTAACATACCAAATCAAAAAGTCCTAATGCTAATGCTGGACTATAACACTTTATATGTTTACATAAATAGTGGGACCATTTATGTTTATATGTTTCAAGCAAAACGTATTTTACAATCCAATTATACACCTAATTTTTCCAACACCATTATCATCTCCATTTGTGCTTTCACAAAAAAATTGTTTTTCAAGATCGTCGGGTCATAAATTCGTTGACAAACCAACCATGTAACACTTTCGACAATTCTTTTTTGAATGGTTGAAATTTAGAATGAAAGATTATTAGGAAAATTCCCTAAATAGACCGTCGTCTAAAGTGTTTATCTTTTCTAGACCTCAAAAAGTAAACTTTCTAAAATAGACCAGTCGCCTGGTCTCTTAGGCTGGATGGGGTAAGGAACCCCAACTCACCATACACCTCAGCGCCACGTCAGCCTTCTCTCTTCAACTTTACCACTCACCTTTCAACCATTTTAACACTCACCTTTCATACCAAACTCACCATACACATCATTTTTTTTATTTAATTTACTTTCATTCATAAATTAAAAACGTAAACGTACAAAATTAATAAAAATGTAAACGTAAACGTACAAAATTAATAAAAACGTAAACGTAATTAAAACCTTTTATTCATAGATTAAAAACTTGAACGATACATGAATAAATAAAAACGATACGATACATGGATAAATAAAAAAGGGGTTTTAAATGTAAAATGTGAGAAGTGTGTATAAATAAATTGAGAGAGATGTGTATTAAAATGAGTGAAGTAGTGGGTATTTATAGGTAAAAGGAGGGTTTTGTTTATAAATCAAATGGTATAAAACCAAGTGGGGCCTAACTCACATTTCATTCAAGGTGGTGAGCCACTCACCAGTTTATACATAAGTCACGCGCGACTTGTATAGACCGGCGTAAAGTGAATGGTGAGTTTGGGTGGTGAGTGGTGAGTTTGGGTGTGAGTTAGCCCTTACTCCGTGTAGCCTTAAAACATACTAGTAATATTACAAGGGTTTTTTTTTGGGTACGCCAACTAGAATATTTAACGTTCTCAAACTTTTCCTTTTAAATCAATCATCTATACTATATTAATAGCAGGGTACCCGTGCGTTGCGGCGGCCGGTACCCCGTGACGATTAATCGGAGAAATAAAAATAATTTGATCTCGGTGAGGCTCGGTTCACCCTTTTTTATCGGTTCCGACGGGTCGACTCTGGTTCGTCTTCGGACGGCTTTTATTGGCTAGCCGTACCGATGGTGACTCCGGTTCCCGGTTGAACCCGTTGGTCCGGTCCGATTTTCAAAACTATTAATTGTAGGGAGATATCATATATACGCTTTTGTAGATATATTCTTTTAATTGTTGTACAATGTGAATATATGATTGTACTTTTAAGTAATGAGATGTATTAATCATTTATTAATTACATATTAATTATTTTTATTTTCAAATATTTATGTAATTGTGTGTTTGTATAAGATAAATAAGATCTCATAATTTTATCCAAATGAGCAACTTAATGTTGCCCAAAAATTTAGGCATATCATGTGCAATGGTAATGATTGTAGAATTGAAGAAAGTGTATGCATGGTAGGGTTAGCAAAACTAACCGAAAACCACGAACTGAACCGACAAACCTAGCCGAACTGAACCGACCGAAACTGAACCGACATTTTCGGTTTGATTTTTCGTTTTGTAATATTTGAATTTTTTTTTTCGGTTTCGGTTTTTGTCGTTCGGTTCGTTCGGTGTCAAAACAAAAAAAAAAAAAAGAAAAATACGCTTAAACTACTATTGGTTTCGGTTTTTGACGCACGGTTTTTGGTTTTTCTTGGTAAACTTCGGTTTGGTTTCGGTTCGCGTTTTTTCTTTCCCCAAACTCGTTTTCGGATGCGGTTTGATTTTTGTGCGGTTCGGTTCGGTTTAGACCCAAGCTCAAACGCCTTAAGCAGCAACATGCTTTGTCTTGGCAACTGCTTAAAGCAATCTTTTTGTAATAGTTTGACTTCATTATTTGTGTTTATATAATTCACTTTATAAATGACACTCAACTATACATATAAGGCTATGATTTATTCTACTAAGTATAAATTATCCTTAGCGTAAGGATGTAAAAGTAAGTAAACAACAGTTATGATAGTCCAAATTTAAGAAAAATAAAAATATACCGTAAGCAATTGGTCCACCCAGTTAATACTTATAGAAATCAAATTACTGTTTTTTGAATTAATTTTAAATGTTATAGTTCTTTGTACATAGAAAGGTTCAATCGGCAAAATTCATACAAACATAGACCCATAATTTAGCATAGAACCAACGAATCAATTATAAGCCACTTGATTTTTAATCAATAATAATCAAAAACCCACTTTTCATTTTTTTTAAAATTAAATATCTCACAAACCGTTTAATTGTTACGGCAAGCGAAACATACCATCGCGACGAGAATTAAATCATCTTTCATAGAATTGGACACTTCTGTAATGCTTTTGAACGAAATTTTTTTTCGGAATTTTTTTTATATACGTTTGGGAAAAAAAAACAACATGTGATTTTGTATCACCAAATCACATGTGTTATTAAGAAATTGATATGTGATTTGAATCACAAATCACATGTGATTTTTTCAGACGTGACTGAAAAAAAATCGAAAAAAAAGTTCTTCGAAAGTATATCGAAGTGGATGTCTACTGAAAGATAAAAAAAATACTCTCGGAAAAGTGGTAAATTTTTGTCGTTTGACGATTTACCGTTTGCAAGATATTTTATTTTTAAAAAAGAGGTGAAAAGTGAGTTTTTATTATTTTGATGAAAAAATGAATAACTAAGATTGATTCATTGGATTTATGTTAAATTATAGATTTTTGTATGTACATGTATAGGGTCAATAATGGATTAATATAATATTTCATCAATAATTCTTCATTTGTATATATCATCGTAAAGTTTCGCAAAGTTGTCACAAAACAAAATATAGTCCAGGCCACCAGGCCAGGTGTCGATGAACATACATACATCGTTGACAATTTGGTAGCCTCAATTGTTGTTTACTTTCTAACTAACTACATAAAACCAAAAGATTATCATCTTGTTTTATAACTATTTAACAAGCATGTACCCGTGCGTTTGCGGCTACGGGTACCATGTAATTGAATTTTTTTACGAACAATGTTTTTTTTCTATTAGTATTTATTTACGGTGACAATTACTTTACCGATAGCAAAACTTTTTTTGCAGACATGATAAAATTAGTGTTTCTGAGATAGAAGATGATATATATCTGAGGGGACTGGTCCAACTATTTTTTCCATTTCTTACTTTTAAAAGTCCGAACAATAAAGAAGCCAAGTATTTTAACGGTAGCTTGTAATTAGGGTGAACATGCCAAAAAACTCTGCAAGAATATATGAATCTCTTACTTTTTGTATTTTATAATTTTACACTATAAGGCCCATTTGGTTAGGGGGGTTTTGCATTGGGTTTGGATTACAAATTTGAAATATGTTGTTTTTTTCATTTTTTGCATTTGGGTTTGGGGTTCTAAACCACAAATAAGGGGTTATATTAAAGTTGGGGGTGGTGGGAGGTTTTATGACAATTGTGGGACCAAATGCTTTCTCCTCCTCTTAGTTTATTTTTTTTATCTCTCATTATTAATATAAATCATTTTTAT
>BQNB010027869.1:10000-57204 GCA_026074375.1 Tanacetum coccineum
CCATATAAAATCCACACAACCATTTCATTGATCTCACACACAAATTTATTTTACACAATCAAAAGATAATATCTCCATATACGATTCACTTTCAACTCCTCAACTCTTACGGTAGTTCTGCAGATAATCTTTAAATTCTTGTTAGATAAAACTTTTATTATTGAACTTATAAACAAAATACTTACCACAATATCGCATAAGTTTAATTATCAACCACTTTAGAATGTCCCGCTGTCAAACGCGCTGTACCTCACCTATCGCTTTATAAGTAATGTAGATATGACTATGTTTCAAAAAAATCAAGACTGAGTTTTAACCGGACCATAAAACACATAATAACATTGTAACGGACTCAAACTAGCTAGCCATTATTGTGCAAGAAAACATGAACGAAAAATAGGCTTTTAATTTTCACGTAATTAAAAGGTGGACGGTTTCATTTACCAGCCATAAGTACAGAATAATATTTTGTGATGCTACACATATAAATTATAATTATAATAATAAGTGCATATATTTACAATCAAGAGTCAATAGAGGTGATGAATTCGTTAGTTAGTTGACCAAGATTGCTAGCATCATAGTAATTAAGTATCCCAATATAAAAACTCATCAACGTGTTTTCTACCATTCGCCCTTTTCACATGTCTAATTTCCAAGTGAATATTCAAATCACAAGAGTTTGAAAAACGCTTTCCATATCTGCTATCAGTAATGACTAGTGACTACTATAAGGAACGTTCTAAGAAAAGAAAATATACGTTCAGAATTATTGGGATACAACAACGACAATAAAGACTAATTCGTAAAATTCTCCTAGACAACCACGCGGATCCCAAATCTTCCATTTCCAAACTTTTATTATTTTTCATGCACCAATGCCCTATATAATGTATGATAGGAAACAAAATACATTAGTTATCACAAGGTTCCTCATCCTTGTGACCAATTACACATTAAATAAATAATTTACCAGTGAAAACACATAAAAGCCAATTAAAAAGACCACATACATATACAAACCAATGCTTAATATCTTTTGCAAATTATTTTTAGACGTGCTGGTTAGTTGTTTTCTAGGACTTTTGCAAATAAGTACTTAAGTTCCTTGTTTGAAGCAAAAATTTCTTCTTATTAGGTTGCTAAGTTTCAACATTGTCTACCAAAGTCTTTTTGGCTCAACGTTATCTGAGTGGCCAAACAACATAAAACGTTTTGAGTTCAAAAGTTGCTGAAGGACACTGGAAATTGAAATTGTTTGAACATACATAATGACATAGTGTTGATAAAATTTTGTCGTTGAAAAAAAGTTTAAAACACTATCTTTCGCATATAAAAGGATCAATGCTACTAGTTTTCATGGTCACTACTATCATCACCTCCATATCATGGTCATATCACCATTTAACACACTACCGAACTCATCACCACACACACTAACAAATTAAATAAATAATAATAAAAACACGTCTTGGAGCCCACTTTGCATCTTTGTGCCTTTGTTGATTAACGGTGGTATTCACCAATGTTTTAAAACCTGGTTTTTTATTGACCCTGTTTAGTTGTCGGTTCAACGGGTCATCGGTTCAACTGCTCGAACCGCTCCTATACACATGTATACTTTTTTCTATATTTAACAAGGTTGCAAACTTGAGAATTGGTAGTCGGGCGGTCGATCTCCTTCTAGCTTGTAATCTGTCTAGACGGGATTAATTGGTGATTAATCAGATTGCCATTTTTGGCAAGTTTTGTGTATTTTTGACGAGTTTTGTGTATTTCTGGCAAAATTTTCCTTAAAACCCAACTTATAATAAATATAAACAACTACCATAAGTATTAAAACATGTTTACGACAAGTTTTGGGTATTTATAGCAAGATTTGCATTTGACCACCATTGATCGTTTTTTACCGCCATTAATCATGTTTGACCGATTATTCGGCCACGGAAAGGTTAGTGGCCTAGTAGCGCCTAGGCGGCGATTAATCGATCTTGTAGGCCTTTTTTTGCAACATTGATATTTAATATGCACTGTTATCCGATTTTATTTTTATATTCAATTGAACCGATAAAGATCGAGACTCTATCTTTTAAGTTTTATGTCTATTATAATATAGCAAATATTTGCAACAACAATAAACTTATTGTTATAAGTTATAATAATTTATATTATTTATAGATTAGTTGGTGTTTCTAAAATAGTTTATAACATTAATTTACTGTATTACAAGATTTTAATTAATATCTCATCCGTTTCTAAATAAGTGTCCACTGTTTATTTTAGAAGTCATTATTCTTCAATTTTGACCTTAAGTTATTTTGATTGTGTTATATAATATTTCATGCAAAATATATGAATGGATTGATTTTTAAATGTATTTTTATTGGTATGATTTTCATCAAGTATTATATAACACAAACAAAATAATTTAAGGTCAAAGTTGAAGAATAATGACTTCGAAAGTCAATAGTGGACACTTATTTAGGGACGGAGTATTAGTCTTCATCACTTTAACTTGTTAATTAAAATTAGAAAGATGATGAAAAAAAAATATTTGATTATATTTTTTTGATAAAAGTCATGATCCGGACGGGTTCATTGAACCGGGTCAACAAAAAACCGACGATTCAATCCAGTTCTCAAACAAGCAAAAATTTCGCCACATTCGGTTCGATCTTCGAGCTGATTTTCGATTCAACGGGTTGAACTAACCGGATCAACCCGAATTTTAAAACATTGGTGTTCACCGCCTCTATTGTGGCAAGACCTTACCAACGCGCGTGGTGATGAGTAGCTTCTATGGTGTTTTGTGCGTTAAAAATGAAGTCGCGATGGCATAAAAACTAGTCTAATAAAGGTCAAAGTAGCAACCAATAACCAACAAGTTCCAACATCAACCTACACGTCAAACGAACCTTCACCTCTGTAACAAAATCACACGTGTCATCCATTTACACCTCACTTTACATGAAAGTACGTCACACTAAAATCTATACATTCTCACTTATTATTCACTCACTCACCGGCAACAAAATATTTCATTTCCTATCTTTCAAACACATTTTTGTTTATAAAAGAAAATTTACATATTTCATCTTTATGGTCTAAACAAAATCATATTTTTCGTTCTTATTTGATTTTAATTACATTATTTAAAATTAATTTTCAAACAAATCGCATCGATGATCTTTTTTAAAAATATAAAGATCAATTGTGTAATAAATTATAAATTTTTAATACATGAATAGTCACTATATATGTTACATTGATAGCCTTTATTTTCTTAAATAAAGACTACTTTTTATTTTCTAAAATAAAGACTAGTAATGAAAATAGTTTGAGAAAATACAAATCATTTATATAATAAAAGAATTACATTATTTTGGAGTTTTTTTATCAAATTAAATTTTATGATAACAAAATTAGACCAATCAGAACGCTTGATTTTGCCACGTAGGTAAAATCGTGCGATCTGATTGGTGAATAAAAAGTCAAAATTGAATCAATTTGTCAAAATTAAAACATTTTGGTGGAGATATCTAATGGAGAAAAAACACATAAAAATATATGTGCCAAATTTATAAAAACAAAAACTTGAAAAAAATTATATGAAGTTAGGTGTAAATTTATAAATTTACAAGTTTTATTATAACTTAAAAAAAATAAACAAAGAACCCCTTAAACTTTATACTCCTAAACTTTATATTTTAAGATACAACAAATGTAAACAATTTCTTACTTTCACACAAAGATTTAACATTATCTAATCTAATACCAAATCTACCCGAAGACTTTTTGGTGAATTTTTCATTGTCAGCCTAAAATCATGTTGTACAACCAAATAAAAAAACTACGAAACACATAAATTATCGTATATAAAGAAAAAGAGTTTTATAGCTATTCATTTATGGGTTCGGAAGAATTGCATTTTCTATTCTTTTGGTTTAATAAAATTCTAACAATTGAATTTCTGAAAAAAAAGACTTTATTTCATTGACAGGTGTGTATGCCTCTAAATCATATACAACAATCTTGACTACTTGTTTATCTTATAGACGTGTGTGTCGGCGAAAATTAAGGTTTAAAACTATTTTTTATATTTGTATATGGATTTTTCATTGTCGGCCTGAAACTCATGCTGTACAACCAAGTAGAAAAGCATTGAAGCACATATATTATAAATAAAGAAAAAAGGTTTTCAAGCTATTCATTGATATGTTCAGAAGAATTGCGTTTTTTTGTTGGGTTTTGCTAACAACAACCCAATGGGTGTTATATAAGCTTTATGTAATTAAAAACATTCCCATGTATGAACTTACTTAATATTAATATATAGCTTATTAAAACTCACTTGCCTTAATTATATGTGTTAAAATCATGTATTTATGGAAACGATTAGGTGACAAAAGTTTTTTTTTAGGGTTTTTCTAATATGTGCCCCAGGGGCACATGATAAAGGGAGACAGGAGCTGATGTGTCAGCTCCTGATTGGTCAGCAGGTAACATCCTTGTCCCCTCAGGAGCTAACCAATCATTTGTTAACCAATCAAGAGCTGACACATCAGCTCTTGTCCCCTCCTTATCATGTGCCCCTGGGGCACATATTAAAAAAACCGTTAAGACAATGATTATGTAATTAATGCACTATACATAAATATACAAATTACCTTACATAACATATTCTTTACATATTTAAAGTAGTTATATAGTTAATGCATAATAAATAAATATACAAATCACCTTAATTAAATATGATTTTTAATTGAATAAAGTTTAAATTTCTAATTATTTATCTTAATTATTGCCCAGTGGGCAGTGTATAGCAAATCACATAAATCATATACAACAATCTGAGACCATTTTTATATCTTAAAAAAAGTGTTGGTGACGGACAAATGGGTAAAACTTTTTTTACATTTGTATATGTGTTGAAGATATACAATAAGTAAATCTTTGTTTGATATTATGCACGAATATAATACTTATTTGAGTTCTTTAGTTTTCTGTACTCTATAAATATTGACGATCTTGTGAACTTTTGATAACTCAACTTGATGCTTTTAAATTCGATTGCGAAGCTAAAATTTTACATGTTTTAACACAAAGTATGACTATAAATCCTAAGTATAGCTGACACACTCATGCAACTATAATCATATAACATATAGAATATCAATTGCGTACACAATAGTAAGAATACCGACCTTCCAAAGTGGAGGTCAATAGTTCGAATATAACAAGGAGAAATTTAATCCCCTTGTGGCCTCACAGGTTTACTTGAGCCGACTCTGAGCTACATAAAAGGATAATTTCGCTGGGATCAGTCAGCTCACAATATCGAGTAAGCAAACCGGTAGGCAAAAGTTCAATAAATATCTTTTTTTTATCATAGATCCAAAGACTCCATCCCAACTCTCATTTTTTTATCAAATTAAATAAAACTCACTTTCTACCTCTTTTTTTAAAGTTAAATATCTCATAAAACGTTAATCGTTAAGTAAAATGAAACATACCATTGCAACGAGAATTAAATCATCTTTCTATAGAGGGGCACATTGATATACTTTCGACGAACTTTTTTTCAATTTTATTTTTCAGTCACGTGTAGAAAGATCACATGTGATTATGAAAAATCACATGTGATTTATATCACAAATCATATGTGATTTTATTAAATCACATGTGATTCTGATACAAATCATATGTGATTTTTTCAGACGTGACTGAAAAAAAATCAAAAAAAAAATTCGTCAAAAGTTCGTCGAAAGGTATATCAAAGTGCCCCTCTATAGAAAGATGATTTAATTATCGTCGCGATGGTATATTTTTTGTCGTTTGACGATTTACCGTTTGCAAGATATTTTAATTTTAAAAAAGAGGTTGAAAATTAGTTTTTTTAATTTAATAAAAAAAATAAGTGGCTATGATTGGTTCATTGGATCTTTAATAAATAGTGGATCTACATTGATCTCTTTAAAAGAAAAAAAATTACTAACTATTCTCAAGTTCATATAATATACAAAAGATTTAATGAATCTATTCTCTTTATAAGATTTTGATTTTTGATAATCCTCTATAACATAATTTAAAACATAAAAACATAAAAATTATACATATGTTTAAAAAAAACATAATGTCTAAGTTTTATAGGTGTAAATCAAAATGACTAAAATTTTACTCCCTCCGTCCCATATTAAGTGTCCACAATGGAATATTTTAAGTCTTTTTTCCTCAACTTTGACCATAAATATTTTACTAAAGATGTAACTTTCCATTTAAAAAAAATAACTTCCATTTATTATTCCATAATAAATATTCATTCCATACTCTCTCTCTCTCTCACACACAAAAACAATCAAAACAACACTTTTCATTCATAAAAACCAATGCAAAAACACACCACCATCACCACCACCAGATGACGTCATCACCCACCGTCATCACCACCACCCTCCTCCTCCTCTCATACATATCCACCGTCACCAGCCTCGGAGGCTCCGCGACCACACTCTCAATAACCTACGGCTCCACAGTCACTATCTGTGGCATAGTTTCAAGTCAACCAAGTCAACGTATTCAATGCTGGCGTAACGGACAAGTATTCCCCGTGTTCTCGAACATCTCCTTCGAGGCGATATCTGGTGGACGTGACGTGTTTTGTGGTGTAAGGTCTGGCGGGACAGCATTAGTTTGCTGGAACCCTAGTTTAGTTCCGAAACGTATTTATTATAACGAAACATATGTTTTAGAACATTTGTCTGTTGGAGATAGTCAAATTTGTGCGATAACGAATAGTACTAGTGGGACAAATGTTTTATGTTGGAGATATGGTGGTAACGAGGTTTTGGATCATAATACTATGTTAGGAGAGGTTTCTTCGGGTTTAGGGTTTAGTTGCGGTGTTTCGACAAATAGTACTAATGGGATTATTTGTTTTGGAGAGAATTTAGGACTTGCGAAATCTATTGAAAGCGAGTTTAGGGATTTTCGTATGTTGAGTATTGTTGTAGGAGGTAATCACGCGTGTGGTGTGAATTCTACGGGTTTTTTGATATGTAGAGGTGGGAATGAGTATGGACAAGTTAATGTACCGGATCATACGAGTTTTGAGTTTAGTGCATTAGCGCTTGGTGTGAATCATACTTGTGCGTTGAGGGGAGTTAATAGTACGGTGGTGTGTTGGGGTGGTTTAAGAGGGGGGATGATGAGTGATTATGTTGTTGGGGTGTCGTTTGAGTCTATTGTTGCTGGATTGGATTTTACTTGTGGATTAACGACTAATAATTTATCTGTTATTTGTTGGGGGGAAGGGTGGGTTAATAACGGGTCGTTTCCTTTAGGATATGAGCTACCGTTAAGAAGTATTCTTCCTGGTCCGTGTGTTAGATCCGTTTGTGCTTGTGGTATATACAGTCAATCTGATACACTTTGTTCTGGTTATGGAAATATATGTAAGCCTTGTGATATGTTTTATTTATCGCCACCAAATGTAGGATCATTAGCACCACCATTGCCTGATGGTGGTGAGAATGTGCCACGCTCTTCACCTTCACGACCTTTGAGAAGAGGGTTATTAGCCTTTGCGATTGTGGGATCAATTGGGGCTTTTGCGGGTATTTGTACTATACTTTATTGTTTGTGGATGGGTGTTTGTTTTGGGAACAAAAAGATACACAATTCTGTTCAACCCACGATTGCTAGCACTGCTCATAACGCTCCATTTTCAAATAGTAGTCCTGTTTCAAGGTCATCTACACTTAGGCGACAAGCATCAAGAGCTTTTAGACGGCAAAGAAGTGGAACGTCTTCAAAACACGCTGATAGAGAAGAGGAGTTTACATTTGCTGACCTGGCATTAGCAACCGACAATTTTTCACTAGAGAATAAAATAGGTGCAGGGAGTTTTGGTGTCGTGTACAAAGGTAAACTGTTAGATGGTCGTGAAGTCGCTATCAAAAGAGGGGAAACAAATCAAAAAACAAAGAGATTCCAAGAAAAAGAAAGTGCATTTGATTCAGAATTGGCTTTCTTATCTCGGCTTCATCACAAGCATTTGGTTAGGCTCGTTGGTTATTGTGAAGAAAGGGAAGAAAGACTTTTGGTATACGAGTACATGAAAAATGGAGCGTTGTATGATCATTTACATGACAAGAAAAACGTTGAAAAAAGTAGCAGCCTGTTAAACTCTTGGAAGATGCGGATCAAGATTTCATTAGATGCTGCTAGGGGAATTGAATACCTTCACAATTACGCAGTTCCACCTATAATTCACCGAGACATCAAATCATCCAACATCTTACTGGACGCAAATTGGGTAGCTAGAGTCTCTGATTTTGGGTTATCTTTACTGGGTCCAGAATCCGATTCACAACAAAGACCAACAAAGGCAGCCGGGACAGTTGGCTACATTGATCCAGAATACTATGGACTTAATGTAGTCACTGCCAAGAGTGATGTCTATGGTTTTGGTGTAGTCCTTTTAGAGCTCCTGACAGGAAAAAGAGCGATATTCAAAAGTGATGACGATAATGGTGGTACGCCCACAAGTTTAGTGGAGTACGCCGTACCAGCAATCATTTCAGGCGAATTGGCCAAGATATTGGACACGAGAGTAGGGCTTCCTGAGGTGAATGAGTCTGAGTCAGTGGAGCTGATGGCATACACTGCTATACATTGTGTGAACTCAGAGGGTCGAGAAAGACCAACAATGACCGATATTGTTGCTAACTTGGAAAGAGCAGTGTCGATATGCGACGACAGCCATGGTAGCATTTCCAGTGGTCAGATTTCGATTATTTCTGATTAAATTTATAGCTTATTTCATTTTTCATTGCATAGGATTAAGATTTTTTATACATTTTTGGGTTGATTTTGATTTGAGTACATATTTATTAACCTTAAAGATTAGGATTTTTGTTATATGTTGTTTTGTTAGTCTAACTAACATCAGCATACAGAACCACATGTTTGGTGGTGATTCTTTATGATATAATTTAGAAAGGTGACATTTTTCATCTTTTTTATGGTCCAAAGCTTTATGTTTGTTGGCTAATAACAATTGGATGAGCTTTTTTATTTTTTCTTGCTAGCTTTAATCTATCTTTGCTTATTTTAAGTATGTAAAAAGTTCCTTTTTGGCCTGTAAAGAGAATACAGATAGGTGGTATGAAGAGTCAAAGAGTTAGGAATACTTTTGGAAGATGGTCCAATTTGGGTGTATTTTAATTCAAAGTAGATATTAAATGACTAAAAAATTCAACTAAAATATGCATACTTTGGTCCCATCACATATGTCAATTGTGGTGTTCCTAACCAAAATAAGAAAACAATTAACTTTAATGTTTTTAAAACTAATACAGCAAAGCAAAACCATGTTTTAGGAGCTAGAACCAATTACAGCGAAGCTTTACCAAACAGTCTTGAAAGAATTTAGGATGGAGATGACAGTAGTTAGTGTCGTAGCTGGGATTCCGAAGACACGTGCATGTGCAAAACAGAAAAACATAGTATTTTAATAATCGAGCTTCAATTTTAACAAATACGGAGTATTACATACAATCATAAGATAGTCTTGATAGTTAAATAAAAATACAGCTAAGTTGCACATTAGCATAACCATTTTTTCCCGAATATATATATTTTTTTTCGAAACATAGCTGTTTGGTTTGGTATAATACTAGTATTTGAAAAGTCTGTTTTTTGTTGATTAATGTGCATTCAAAACGGACGGTGTGGCATCTATTTACAAAATTAAATACCAAATATTTATTATCAAACGGGTTACAGTTTACAAGCATTTATTTAAGAAGCCGAGCCATTAATAGTGATTATAAAAGACCTTTTACATACTACTAATCAATTTTTAAACGTTTCCTTTACATGTCGATATTTAAAATCAAAAATCAACATTTAAAAGATTCAATACATTAAGACTTATGTTAACATGATATGATGTGTTTAAATTTCACAGTTTTCATTTCCCGCTCCGATGTAATTAAAAAAAGTCGTATGAGGTGTAGCTAAGATTTGATTTTGAAGAACAACGTGAAGAGTAAATAAACTGAAGCGTGTGATGGTATTTAATAAGTCCCGCGGCTTCAATATACGTGACTGGCATTGACCATCCACCACCACCACTTCATTATTATTATTTCTTCGGCGGTTATTTCAACAAAACAATTTTCATATATTTATTCATATATAATTTTATATACTTTATTTTCCATCGATATGATGAGTTGGTTTCACCGAATCATTGACATTTTTATATTTCTTTGTTTAATTAAAGGGTTTGGTCTGACACTCAAAAATCTAGCTTTTTCGGTTGATCTTTACTACAACTTGAGATTGAACTTATGAATTATAACCGAAATGCCTCACTGGTTATAGGAAATTGTATTGTTTCTACGTTCTTAGTATTAAATTAAACGTAAAGTAAATTGCGAATCGTGATTGTAGTTTGCACAAATTGCATATTGAGTTTTTTTTTTTTTTTTGAAAGCGCATGCAGTCTTTGTGAAAAACTTTTGCTGTAGGTAGTCTCTGGCTCAAAGTGAAATGACTAAAATGCTTTTTGTCTCCAACTACATTACAAAAGGGTATTTTGGTCATTTCACTTTGAGCCAAGGAGTATATTTTCACCAAAAGTTTCTTAAGGGTGATGCGGCTGCACTTTTGTAAAGGTAGTGACCGAATATGCAATTTGAGCAAACCACAAAGACGGTTTTTGCAATATCACATGAATGAAAACCCGACTTGCTCGTTTACGTTTATCATGTTCATAAAAGAATATGTGTTCTTTTCCTATTAGTTGCTAGCATGTCATTGGTATTGAGAAGATCGACAGATTTAGGGTAAAAGTCGAAAAATACCCACGAACTTTCTGAAATGTCCCGACTTGACCAACGAACTAAATTTCGTCCTTACTAGACCAACGAACTTGTTTGTTATGTGTCAATATCACCAATATGACCGGCTGTATATCCACGTCATATTTTTTTTAATTTTTTTGCAAAATTTGTTAATTCTATTTCCAGCGTGGCAGTTTGTACCAACTAAATACCCGAATCTTTAATATCCGGCCCGTTTGTACCCGAATCTTTAATATCCAACCGTTATAACCCAACCTTTATCACTTTCCTTTACCAGATCCTCAAATCCAAAACCCTAACATCTCCTCATCGTGTATGTTTTATAGTCTTTTTTTGTTATAGAAAAAAATTCCATTAATACTTCTTCGTTAAACACAGTCTCAAATCAACTCCTTAATTTTCATCACTTTTCATTTTCATCTTGATAAACACAAAATCCCAAAACCCAAATCCATTGATTAAATACCTTTTAATCTCAAATCAGCTCCGTTTTCGAATTCCTTCGCACCTTTTTTACCCCCACAAAGGATGGGTATGTAATCGTTCGTGTGAGACCCACAAAGGATGTGATGACAACGATTGTTTGATGGTGATTGTATCCATATGACGGTGGCGACAAAAGTTCGAAACCTCTTCTATTCCTTATGGTTTATGTCGAACATCCAAGTTGAAAATGATTTTATACTTCCATTTGCAGATTGGGGATTTTGCTTTTTGACTAAGATTAGGGGATTTGAGGTTGTGGAGGGATAAAGATTCAAAGTGGTGGGATTTGGCTTTCTTGATCTTGCCTCAAGAACATCACATCTGGTGGCCTTCGTGCAAGTAATAATACTATAGAGTTGATATGAATATAGGGATCAGATGATTGAGAGTGAGAATTTGGTTTGACTTATGAGGTATAATGTTTTTAAGAAACTTGAGAAATGATGAAAGTGTTAGTTGTGTGTCAGTAGTACAAACTTGTTATTGACTTGTAGGGGGTTGACTTGTGATTATTTAATAAAAGAAAAAAAAACTTGTGCCAGCATGGACGAAAACCACCACGTGTCGGTAAAAATTTATCATATGGGTGATATCAGAACAATATTTGAAAGTTCGTTGGTCTAGTAAGGACGAAATTTAGTTCGTTGGTCATGTCAGAACATTTTAGAAAGTTCGTGGGTATTTTTCGACTTTTACCCACAGATTTATTTAGAACTTTAAAGAAAATTGGTTAAAATTACTTCTTCAACATATTGTTACAGGTTCGCTAAAAAAAGAAGAAAAAAAAAACTATTGTTATAGGTAAAATGTATCTAACTGTTAAGTTTCTTTAATAACAAACTCTTCTGAGGTTGTAAAAGAGACCGGTCAAATCATAAGCATCATAGTATCTTTTATATAATAAAAGAATTACATTATTTCGGAGTTTTTCATCAAATTGAATCATATGAATTTAAAAATTAGACTAATCAGAACGCTTGATTTTGCCACGTAGGCAAAATCGTGTGATCTGATTGGTCAATAAAAAGTCAAAATTAAATCGATTTGGTCAAAATTAAAAATTTGTGGTGGAGAAATATGACGAGAAAAAAAACACATAAAAATATATGTGTCAAATTTGTGAAGAAAAAAACTTGAAAAAAGTGGAGGTAATTAATAAAAATTTAGTGATTTTTAATTTTAAATAAATTATATAGAGTTAAGTGTAAATTTATAAATTTACATGTTTTATTATAACTTTAAAAAATAAACAAATAACCCCTTAAACTTTATACCCGTAGACTTTATATTTTAAAATATTACAAACGTAAACAATTTTTTACTTCCAAACAAAGATTTAACATTATCTAATCACATCCTAAATCTACCCGAAGACTTTTTGATGGATTTTTCAATGTCATATTTTAAAATATTACAAACGTAAACAATTTTTTACTTCCAAACAAAGATTTAACAGAATCTAATCATATCACAAATCTACCCGAAGACTTTTTGATGGATTTTTCATTGTCGGTCTGAAATTATGTTGTACAACCAAATAGAAAAACACCGAAGCATATAAAATATCATAAATTAATAAAAAAAGGTTTTCTAGCTATTCATTGATGTGTTTGTAAGAATTGCATTTTTTTTTTTGTTTTGTTTAATACGTACTAAAATTCTAACATTTAAATTTCTCAAAAAGTCTTTATTTCATTTACATGTATGTATGCCTATAAATCATATATAACAATCTAGGCTACTTTTATATCTTAAAAAAGTGTTGGTGACGGAAAAATGGGTAAAACTCTTTTTATATCTGTATATGTATTAAAGATATACAATAGGTAAATCTTTGTTTGACCAAAACATATTGTATATACGAAACATAATACCTATTTGAGTTTTTTAGCTTTCTATATTCTATAAATATTGACGATTTTGACAACTCAACTTGATGCTTTTAAATTCGATTGCGAAGCTAAATTTTTACATGTTTTAACACAAAGTGTGACCATTAATCTTAAGTATAGCTGACTCAATAATGCAACTAGAATCATAAAACATATACAATATCAACTGCATACCCAACGGTAAGATAACCAGCCTTCCAAAGTGGAGGTCAATGGTTCGAATATAACGAGGAGAAAACTAATCCCCTTGTGGCCTCGAAGGTTCACATGAGCCGACTTCGGGCTACCTAAAAGAGTAGTTTTGTAGAGATTAGTCGGCTCACAATGTCGAGTTAGTTAACAGGTAAATCAAAAGAAAAAAAAATTAGTAATTATCCTCAAGCTCATATAATATATATAAGATATGAATCTATTCTCTTCATATGATTTCGATAATACTCTATAACATAACTTATAAAACAAAATAAAAATAAAAATCATACATGTATTTAAAAAAACATAATGTCTAAACCCCGTGCGTGCACGGGCATTAAAACTAGTTAATATATAGGCAAACATTTCCAATATTTACATGCACAAGCATACGTGTTTATATCAATGTCGTAGCTAAGGTAGCGGATGCCCTGTGCGAAAGTTTATATAATAACTAAACATCACGATAAAGATATATTGTAACCATCTAGCTTTAGTTTTTTATGAGTTCTTTATTACTCTCGACCACTTAAACTACAATTTAACAAATATTTAAAGCATAATCTAATATAATATTTTGATTTGTGAAGCAACTATTGAGGCCTCAAAACATACAAAAGAATATATATTTTGAGACCCAAGTCATGTGCGACTAGATATCTCGCACACCCTCAAATAATGGCTCTGATTTGTATATATAGATGTTGTATATAACTATATACAACATGCATTACTAATTCATCTAACATGAAACTTGTTTAATGGGTTTTGTATCCTTTTATTTTTAAAAGCAATTTATCATTTCTTTTGTCTTATGTTTCTAACTAAATTATACAAAAACAATTACAAAATCTGTTGCATGTTTCATTTTTTTAATCTTACTCTCCATGCATAATTCATCACCTATAAAATCTTCAAAAAACATCTTAATCCATACATAATTTCAACACTCATTCTTGTATTTAAAAAGATGAACTACAACATTTTCATCACTTGTGCTATGAAATTTTCAATTGGTTTAACATTCATGATCAATTCACCAATGGTGGTAGAAGGTGGTGTTGTTCCACGGCGACTCATTAACATTGTGAGGTTAGGAGCGATTCCGGATGGCCAGACAGACGCGAGTGTGCCATTTCAGTCTGCATGGGCTTCTGCATGTTCTTCTTTTACGCCTTCCACAATTTATGTACCTGCTGGTAGGTTCTTTGTTCGGTCAGTTTACTTCCAAGGTGACCGTTGTAAGAACAAGGCGATTAGGTTTGTTATCGATGGGACGCTTCTTGCTCCTTCTGACTTTCGTAACTCGGTATGGATTAAGTTTGAGAAAGTCACTGGAGTTTCTATCTTGGGCGGGGTTTTGGATGGGCGTGGAACTGCGCTATGGGCTTGTAAAACGCGTTCTCGTGGTTGTCCCGCTGGTGCAACCGTAAGTTTCGTTCCTAGAATGTGATTAACGTATCAAAAACATTTTACGAACTTTTTTATTTTTGGGTAAAGGGTTTTCACCCGATAAATATATTACTCCAAAAAACATTTAAGTACATAGGATGTGAGTGAATCTCACATCTCAACTCGTTACATATTTTACGAACTTTTTCAATTCCTACTCTAATAAACTTTCTGATACATGGATGTTTGCAGACGTTAAGTTCTTTGATTCAAAGAACATCATGATCACTAGGCTAACCTCAATAAACAGCCAAAAGTTCCATATCGACGTGAACCTCCAAAGAATCACAGTATCCGCATCAGGAAACTGATATGACCCTGTTCGGGGTTGTATCGGGATAGGGCACCACTTTTAGTGTGTGCTTGCTCCGTAAGAATATAGAGAAGAAGAAGAGATAGATTTGCACCACTATAGCATGTGCGAGCTCCTTAAGAAAGAAGAGAGATGCTTAGATATTGTTCTTTAACTTGATTGATTGAATATAATGAAAACCATTTGGTATTTATACCGAATAAAAGACACTAACTTGTTTCACAAGTTGACTCACAAGATAACTCCTATAATAAAATAAGATCATTTCCTAAACAATGACAAACAAAATACGGGATCATTTCCTAAATAATAGACCAACATAATAAACTAACATAATAAACTATAATAATATCCTAACCATAGACGTATCATTCCTTACTCCTTCACAACCACCTTGCCCTTCAGGTGATGCCTAAATTTTTTTTCTTGATTCCAGGATCCCATAATCTTCTTTGCATTGTAGCCTTCATCTTTTTCTTCCTTATGTACTGGTCATTAAGACGTTGATCTAGTAAGGACTTCAAAACAGCAAGCTCTTTCTCACTAGTTTGCATGTGATATGATGGGCCTCCCTGGGAGGTAATGACGCCAAGATCATCATTGATTACTTGCAGTTGAAGTGAATTTAATTTTACTTTCAATGCTGTTGCATCTAGCATAGCTCGGTACGGCTCGTCTTTTGCATCCCTTAGTTGTGGTACTAATCCACTAATACCACTCTCATAAATTCCGCTTCCACTAACCAACTCTTGACATTCGTGTTCTTCAGATGTAGAGACCATACTTGTTGGTACAACTTCTACCTTGTCCGAAGTATGGAGAATTGATTCCTCCAACACTTGGTCCGGTATAGCTATGTTGGGGTCTTCTTGGTTTTCTTCTTTATTCTTCACATCAGGGTCTTCTTGATCACCAACATTAGTATCAACTGCTTGATTATTTTCGTCCTCAAAATGAGCCTCGGTGATACGGGCTCTGAAGAATGCTTCTCCCAAATTTGAAGGATAATACCTTAAAAATTCTAAAAGTTGTAGGTCCGTGAAGCGTGCTTCCGCTGCCAGGGCTAATGAAAAAGTTTCCTCTAAAGTTTTGGGGTTTAACCTAAAGAGTAAACGTTGTAGAGCCAGTTTAAGTCTGGAGATATAAAACGACTTAAGTAAATATTCAGGGATCGTTACTCGTTTTATAAGCATCTCAAACTTCTTCTGGTATTCGGTCACCGTACCCATTTGCAAAAGCTTAGAAAGTGCGTATTCCGCGTCCGGATCACTGCTGCTTGATGCCATGAATAATAGCTCGAAGAAAAAAAATTGACTGAACAGTAACTTGCAGATCAATAAAGAAAAACAATCAATGAACAGTGTTCGATGAATAGTACCCACGATGAACAGTACCTTTTTTTGGAAGCCTAAATCGAAACCCTCTCAACGAGAGCTCTTAATGAAAGCACCAATTGATACGACCCTGTTCGGGGTTGTATTAGGATAGGGCATCACTTTTAGCGTGTGCTTGCTCCGTAAGAATATAAAGAAGAAGAAGAGATAGATTTGCACCACTATAGCTTGTGCGAGCTCCTTAAGAAAGAAGAGAGAAGCTTAGAGATTGTTCTTTAACTTGATTGATTGAATATAATGAAAACCAGTGTTGCAAAAATCAGCCTAGGCGGCCGATTAATCGGCGCCTAGGCGCTAAAAAGGGTTGAACTGCCTTGATTTTTACTAATCGGCCTTATTAATCGGTTTGGTCAAAAATCGGTCAACATACCGATTAATCAGACAAATATCGGCCAAATCGGGCATAAATCGGCCAAACCGGGCAAAATTCGGCCAAATCGAACAAAAATCGGCTAAATCAGTCAACTCTGTTACGGATACAAATCGGCCAAATCAGGGATAAATTGGCTAACTAGGACAAAAATCGGCTAAATCGGGCGATTCAGACATATCAAAATTTTATAATTTTATAAGTAAAAATCCAAATCCGATTAATCTTCGCCTAACCAATTAATCGCTAGGCAGTACCCGACCGCCCAGCTAGCGCCTAGCGATTTTTGCAACCTTGATGAAAACCATTCGGTATTTATACCGAATAAAAGACACTAACTTGCTTCACAAGTTGACTCACAAGATAACTCCTATAATAAAACAAGATCCTTTCATAAACAATGACAAACAAAATATGGGATCTTTTCCTAAACAATAGACCAACATAATAAACTAACATAATAAACTATAATAATATCCTAACCATGGATGTATGAGAAACAGTCCCAACACGGATGGCATACACATCGAATCGTCTTCTAACATCACTGTTCTCAACTCTAGAATCGCCATAGGAGACGAATGTGTATCCATAGGACGAGGCTCATCCAACTTATGGATCCAAACCATCACATGTGGCCCGGGCCATAGTGTGAGCATAGGCAGCTTAGGATGGAGCTTACAAGAAGCTGGAGTATAAAACGTGACAGTTAAGACCGTGACATTTACGTCGACTGAGAACGGGTTTAGGATCAACACATGGGCTAGAGAAAGCAATGGGTTCATAAGAGGTGTCTTGTTTCAAGATTTGACGATGTTTAACGTTCAAAATCCGGTATTATCGATCAAAACTATTGTCCAGGGGAGCATAATAATTGTCCTCATCAAATGGCTAGAGTGTCGATATCTAACGTGAGATATGATAATATACACAGGACATCTGCGACGAAGATTGGGGTGAAGCTGGATTGTAGTAAAGAGCATCCATGCAATGACATGCAAATGGAAGATGTGAACTTGAGTTATGAAAATCGACCCGCTCATGAATCTTGTGTCAATGCGTTCGGAGCTACTCGTGGTAATTGTTTGATATAAGAGCGTTAAACTCGTAACTCGTACCAATAAGAGATAGCCTAAGCGGTATCTGAGACTCTGATCGGGTTACTTGTCGTAAAAGAAACGAGACTCCTAATCCACGAGCTAGTAGCCGATTGAGCTTGTTATTGCGCCATGCATGCACGAGTAGGTTACATGTGAAGCTTGATTTTGGAGATGTATGATGCTTAATCTCTGACTTATATATATTGGCTTGTAATACATTGTGTTGTAATATAGTATAGTATCTTTTTTAATTTTGCACATAACTTTACAATCATATGTGTTTAAGCAAACTTCCCGAAAATAGATGACTTTATATAGTTTGAGTATGTGTAACGGTAAGTTAGTCGGCCAAAATATCAAAAACCTAACAACAACAAAAAAAAACATCATCATATTGTATCTTATAAAAAGGGCCGAGTGTCTTAACTTTGTTTCTTTTTTATTAGTTTTTTCAATCATTGATATGCCCAATATGAGAAGGGTTCAATTAGTTTGGTGTATTAAGCCCATTAGAAAAGCCAACTAAGTAAGAATGTATCAACGTATAACATATATCATATAATATAACAACATTACTTGCGCGTTGCTGCGGGCGTTAATTTTTCGCGCATTTTTGTGAGGCATTAAATTTTCTTTTTTTACGGGTTTATATTTCCGGTCTCATGTTTAATAGTATGTTTTTGTTCTTATATTAAATGACAATCGCGCGGGTTTTTTTGACTCAGGCCGATAGAAAGTCGTAAATAGTTAAAAATGAGAGTACGTCCCGTAAATTTTTTTTTCTTCTTATTTTTGGCCAAAAAAAGGGAGGGGGATTATAAAGTTTTTTTTTTGGGCCGATGAACAGTAACCGAGCCCAGTGGGTCGGTTACTGTTCATCTTACTGTAGCACGAAGTCAAAAACGCAAGATTACCCGCGCGTTGTTGCGGGCGTTAATTTTTCGCCCGTTGTTGTGAGGCATTAATTTTTTTTTTCGGGTTTATTTTTTCGGTCTCATGTTTAATAGTTTGTTTTTGTTCTTATATTAAATGACAATCGCGCGCGTTTTTTTTTTTGCCCAGGCCGATAGAAAGTCGTAAATAGTTAAAAATGAGAGTACGTCCCGTAATTTTTTTTCTTATTTTTGGCCAAAGAATGGGGGGATTATAAAGTTTTTTTTTGTTGGGGGCCGATGAACAGTAACCGAGCCCAGTGGGTCGGGAACTGTTTATTTTACTGTAGCACGCAGTCCAAAACGACGACGTATCACTTTTCAAATGTGTATTACCATAGTGAGGGGCGGAACCAGAATGTTACAGTCGAGAATGCGTATTTTGATCATTTTTATAAAATAAATTACAATTTGGTATTTAAATGAGGCAAATTATGAAAATATTCGGATATTTTAAAATTTTACACTACAATAATTTCTGCTAGGGGGAACGTGCCCACCGTGCCCCCTTATTGTCTCTGCCAATGATATAGGCTATGTTTGGCAACGAGGTTTATGAGGCTTATTGGGGCTTGAGCTTTTAAAATAAGTCGACTTATAAAATAAGTTTTGTTTGTCACACATGCTTATAAAACCTTTAATAAGTCATGAACCTCCATAAGCCTAAATTGATAGTAAAAGGCTTATGGGGGCTTATAACTTGTCAAGTTACTTAAATACCCTTCAAAATACGATGAATTATCACGTAAAAGCTGAATATATATATATGAATTTAATTTTATGTATTTTAATGTGTTTTTATATTAATAAACTTCAACTCAACTAATTCATCAAACGATTTTATAAAAATATAATTTTCAACTTTCGGCTTATTGTATAAGATTTAGCTTCAGCTCCAGCCACAACTTTAGCTTCAGTTCATTACGTCAAACATACCCATAATCATCGTATATGTGGTCTTTGTTTTTAGGCATTTGGCCTAACTAGGAATATACATGTGATATATGTGTAGCAAATTAATTTCTAGAACAAGTAATAAACCAAAGTTGACTAGAACTTTCAAAAGTTATAAAATTTGACCCATAACAATGACTCTTGTTTCTTTTTTCCATAACCCTTCTAAAATGAATACGAGTCCTCCAATAAAAATGTTCAAGTTCCGTCCCTGGTCACACTAGTCTTCTTTCTTTTTTCCACTCTATCTAACCATGTAGACTATATGCATACGTAAGTAAATGTATTTATTAATATATAAGTCATAACAAATGTGACCCATAACAATGACTCTTGTTTTGGTTTTATTATAATTTATAATTTCCATGTTTCAACAATACAAATAAATTATACAACTACTTAGGTTCCATCATTTTCTTACCAAACTACAACAATTAGTTAAAATAATACTTTATTCGTCTCAATTTATTTGTTCATTATTTTTTAGTATTATTTTTGTTTATATTATATAATTTTTGATAAAAATTATACCAATAAAAATATTTAAAACTCAATCTATTCATATATTTAATATCAAAATTCACAAAAAAAAACTAAAAAAATAAAATCTAGACAAATATATAGAGACGAAAAAAGTAACAATTATTTATACCATCTTAATAACAAGACTTTAGAGGGGTGTTTGTTTAAAATCTATTTGTGAGCTTATAAACTTATTACTTCCTCAGTCCCAAAATTATTGTCCCCCGACAAAAAACACACAGTTTAAGAAAAGTGCATTTATTACAGCTTTCTCTTTCTTACTTTTTAGCAGAATGACAGTTTTACCCTTAGCTAATTAATTAAAGTCTTCTTTAAAGTTTGTAATTATAATTTCAAGTAAGGATAATATGGTAAACTTGATCAAACTTTCCTATCTATTTTTAGTAGTGGACAATTAAATTGGGACATCCCAAAAAGAAAACGTGGACTATAATTTTGGGACGGAGGGAGTATACCACAATAATCTTATCTAGGTCACTAAGTCTCAAGACAAGCCGCAAAATTTAAGCTTATGAAGTATAAATCGAAATCAAATAAGCTTAGTGTTCGTAGTGGTTTGAATAACCACACGTAAATCACATATGAAACTACCAATTTGGAGGTGGTTTTGTTATTTCGACCATCAAACGAAAATTTTGTGTTTGTGTGTGTGAGTTTATTGCGAGTGTATTTGTGATTAAACGTGGTATGTTTTATAATCGTTAATTTAATGAATGAATGTATGCTAACACGAAACTGAGAGGACATGTGTGTTTGACAAAAGATAGCGGTAGTAGTTGTAAGCAATAACAGTAATCAATAGCTTTAAGAAGTAACAAAAAACATTTTCTATAGAAACGTTTGGTAACATAGCTGCAGATGTAATCATAATATGAAAACAGCTCTTAAATGCTCAACGCTTTTAAATGCCACTTCATGTAGCGTTAGAAAATGAACATTCCAAAGAATAATAGACAAAACTACTTGTTATTTGTCAAACAAGCATTAAAGATCAAAACGCTAAACGTTCATCGCTTCCGTAAAAAAAAGCTAGAACCATGATCTTGTGACATTTATAATCAGAACTTTAGATAATTAATGTTTTCTTGTAATTTATTGTTCATGTCTATCTAGTATAGTAATCTATGCAATGCAATCCACTACTTTCTGTATGATTGATTGCAACAACTTTTGTCCAAACTTTATAATGCATTTTGCTGTTTGTTTTTTGGTTGCTGTGGGCCCCACTTAACGATAATTATACTCCATGTGGGTCCCACTTCACCATCTATGATTCTCATGGCGGCTAATCTATCATTTCATCATTTTGTATTAACCATTTGTATCTAAGCAAAGTTTTATATATTTTTATATGTTTTGTAGTTTTTGTCACTGACCCTTTTAAATTTTTATAAAAAAGTTGTGATTTTGTTACTTGGAATATTAAATTTTGATGCTTTTAATGTACTTTGGTCATTGATTCTTAAAAAAGTTGGATTTTTTTATAAAGGGTATTAGTCAAATTAGTCTTTTTAGCTTTTAATCATTAAAAAGATTGAATCTTGGTGAAAATTTGATGTTTTTAATGTGTTTTGATCATTGATTTATAAAAAAGTTGGATTTTTTTATAAAGGGTATTAGTCCAATTAGTCTTTTTAGCTTTTAATCATCAAAAAGATTGAATCTTAATGAAATTTTGATGTTTTTAATGTGTTTTGATTATTGATTTATAAAAAAGATTCAATTTTTTATAAAGGGTATGGGCCTATTTAGTCATTTTCACTTAAAATCATCAAAAAGATTGAATCTTGGTGAAAATTTGATGTTATTAATGTGTTTTGATCCTTAATCTATATAAAAGATTGAATTTTTTATAAAGGGTATTAGCTCAATTAGTGTTTTTTACTATGAATTATTAAAAAGATTGAATCTTGGTGAAAATTTGATGTTTTTAATGTGTTTTGACCATTGTTTTATAAAAAAGTTGGATTTTTTATAAAGGGTATTAGCTCAATTAGTGTTTTTTACTATGAATTGTTAAAAAGAGTGAATCTTGGTGAAATTTTGATGTTTTTAAAGTGTGTTTGGAACTGATTTGGTAAAAAGATTCATTTTTTGAATCTGGGTAGTAATCTTTATGGAGAAACAAATTAGTTTCAGGTCAGGAAAGATGGAAAAGCATCCTAGTTTTAGTGTTTCGACTATCGAAAAACAGCAGAGTTTTCGTGTTTCGGCTATGAAGAAACAGAATAGTTTTAGGATAGCAATGGGGAGACAAATGAGTTTTGGTGTTGATAGGAAGAAAACTAAGGATTCGCCTGGAAAACGAGGCGATACGATGCTTCATTTAGCTTCTAGGGGAGGGAATTTGTCGAAAGTGATGGAAATGTTGCAAAGTCTTGGACTTGATGCGTTGTCGAAACAAAATCAGGAAGGGGAGACTCCGCTTTATGTTGCTGCGGAAAATGGGCACTCTCATGTTGTTGCTCAGTTTTTGAAACATCTTGATCTTCAAACTGCGTCTATTGCTGCTAATAATGGCTATGATCCCTTTCATATCGCTGCTAAACAGGGTCATTTAGGTATGGTTCCCTCGACTTTCGATTTGTTAATTTGCTGATCTATCTGGAAATTGTTGCATTTAGGCTAATAATCTTAAATAACGAGAACTAACTGACTTTCATTTCACATAATCATTTTCAAAATGCAATGGTAAACGCCCCCTCGGTAGTTATCATTATTTGAACTAATCGGTTTTTAATCTTGCAGATGTTTTAAAAGAGCTTTTGAGTTCCTTCCCGAATCTGGTTATGACGACGGATTCATCAAACTCAACTGCCTTACACACAGCAGCAGCTCAAGGACACATCGATGTAGTCAACTTGCTTCTCGATGCCGATTCAAATCTTGCAAAGATAGCCAGAAACAATGGTAAAACTGTGCTTCATACAGCAGCAAGAATGGGTCATTTGGAAGTGGCGAAATCTGTTTTGAATAAGGATCCAAGCATCGGTTTCAGGATTGATAAGAAAGGGCAAACGGCTTTGCACATGGCAGTTAAGGGACAAAATATGGACATTGTGGTCGAATTGATTAAACCCGATCCAACTGTTTTGAGTTTGGAAGATAATAAGGGGAATACCGCTCTTCACATTGCAATTAAAAAAAGCCGCACAAAGGTATATTATAGCGATAATGATATAAAATTTTGATCAGCACGATTTTGAGTACAATTGTTTTCGCCCATTTGACCCTTTTAAGAAGATATATAAAGTTGTATGCTATCGACTCATAACGATTTGTATTATTCTGATATCCTGACAGATTGTGAAATGCTTGCTATCCTTCAATGAGATCAATATCAATGCAGTCAACAAGGCCGGAGAGACGCCTCTTGACATAGCCGAAAACTTAAAAGTTTCAGAAATGGTTAATATTTTGAGGGAAGCAGGAGCTGCTCACTCTAAAGATTATGGAAAACCGCCTAGTGTCGCCAAACAGCTCAAGCAGACGGTCAGTGACATAAAACACGACGTTCAGTCCCAAATCAAACAGACTCGCCAAACCGGATTTAGGGTCAGAAAGATTGCAAAAAAGGTCAAGAAGCTCCACATCAGCGGTCTTAATAACGCCATAAATTCAGCTACCGTGGTTGCTGTTCTTATAGCTACAGTTGCTTTTGCAGCCATTTTCACTGTACCAGGCCAATATGTTGAAGAAAAAACAGGCGGGTTCTCCCTCGGGCAAGCAAACATAGCAAAAAATGCTGCGTTTATTTTATTCTTCTTGTTCGACAGTTTAGCCCTCTTCATCTCATTGGCGGTTGTGGTCGTTCAGACATCTATCGTGGTGATTGAAGAAAAAGCTAAAAGGCAACTTATGTTTGTGATCAACAAGCTCATGTGGTTGGCGTGTCTATTCATATCAATAGCTTTTATATCTTTGACGTATGTGGTTGTAGGGGCCCACGAGAGGTGGCTTGCGATATATGCAACGGTGATTGGTGCCACAATTATGTTGACGACAATTGGGTCAATGTGTTATTGTGTTGTGAGGCACAGGATGGAAGAGACTAAGTTAAGGAGTATAAGACGAACCGAAACTAATTCACATTCTTATTCAATGTCAATGGCGTCGGATCCTGAACTTTACAATGAGAAATACAAGAGAATGTATGCTGTGTGAATGAGATCGAGTTCAGGGGTATTTTTGGAATTGTTAACCACGACTCGACACAGACAAGGTCAAGAGGACGGATGACTAGCATATGTGGTCCTTCATGTAAGTCTATACGACTCTTTTTGTAATAAAGCTTAATCGTGAGACCAAGGTCTATGTTTACGTTTGTATATAATTAATAGTATAATCTCCGTTTCACATATGGCAAGTTTTTTTTTCTGTTTATAGAAGTCGATATAGAATTTATACTAATCTTACGTAACGGTTTCTTAAATATGCCAGATATAGTTAACTACAAGCTGCAAAATTACATTTAATTCTGTACTAGCTAGCTATAGCAAATTCAATGTTCATGTCTACTTCGATGATGATCATCACCCTTATCAAAATGCTTATCAAAGTGCTTAGCGGAAGATCGATGATGAGCACTTTGATGTTTTCTCGAACCATAGCTTTTTGTTGTAGGTTCATGGTGTGGTGTTGTGCTCTTGGGAGAATAGCAATGGCGTACATGACATTGGTGACTTTTTGTTTCGGTTGATCGGCTGCCTCTAATTACTACTGATAAGATTGCTACTTTATCACGTGTGTCTTCTGAACGCCAATATTGTGAGCCTCCATCTTCTTCCGAGGTATGTGTGTCGTCATGGTGTATTGAGATTTCTACCGTGCTTCCTGGTTTTATTATGCCTATCGCAGGCGTCACCTACATCACAGTTTTACTTGTTACTGCCTGAGTTTATATCACGGTGATCTAAAAAGTTATTACCTCAATCCAACGGGGAAGTCCGAATGAGCCTCTGAACCTATACTCCGGTTCTTCACCCTCCTTGATGGCACACCGACCATCACATAAAATCTGAAAAATCGCGTCATCTTTGTTACTTCTATTGGTGATTGTCAAAGGACGCGTGTCTTGATTTTGAAGGACTATCTTGTTTGTACTGAGTGACGTTTCAGGAACACTGCGTAGCTCTTCACGTATGGATCTTATTTTTTCATTTGACATGAATATTTTCCCGAACTCTTGTCTTCTTATTGATCTGTCCACATGGGCAACCTGAACTTTAAATTTGCAGCGAACAGGTTTGTGGTCACTTTCTATTACATCCATACACGCTTCGTACCTGTAAATATTAGCACAAAGAATATGATTTAAAGTCGTACAATTTGGTTTAAGAAAACGGAAGTTCCCTAAAGAGACCTACAGCCAAATTGAAGCGACAACAGGACATGCTAAACCGCAATCGGCTGTTGGTGAAGAACGATTGTCTCTATATAATATCCTATCACACCAGGCTGGAATACGTTTTTTCTCCCCGGAATCATATCCTGAAAAAGGGAATAAAGTAGGTAATGGGTCATTTCTTAGTTAAATTATGTAATCTGACCCGTTCGATCTTTATCAACATTACCTCCTAAGCCTGCTTTCCCTCTTTCAAACTTATAAGTTGGAGGAAATCTTATGAGGGCTTCTCGCATTCCCTGAAAAACTTTGCCGGCTTTCATTTCGGCTCTTAGCTGATCCTTCTCTCTCAGCCAATCAAAACTCCTTTGCGAAACAAAATCCCGTGCTTCATCGTAAGTTATTCCAAAGAGTCTGTAGTTGAAGTCGCCACAAAAGATAACCAAATCCGCTTCTGCTAGATCCGGCTTCCCCTCATCAGGATTGATAGCCACAGACTGTCCATATCGAAGATAATTACATAACTCGGAAAGACATCATAATGAACAGTTGGTTAGATACTTACAGTAGCAGGACGAAGCGGTTGTGCAGTAGAAGAGACGCAAGCTGTAAGAATGAGGACCAACCATAGCAAGGCAAAGGAAGAATAAAGCACCGAAAATAAATATGTGGTGAAGGCAAGAGAGCAACAGAAAAACAGGTATCGCGCCATACCAGATGCATTATTGATTGATCGCCCGAATGTGATATTTCTGTAAATGTGGTCAAAGTCAGCATTCCGCCGATTGACTGCTTCCAAATGCGCAGCCAGGTGACAGTTTACAAAGCACATTATTCGATCATATACTCTTAATCTCAACCCTACACCACCCTGGTCAAAAACAATTCAAACACGGTCACTAGTTGTAGCATACGTATTATAGATCAAAATTACCACTTTTGCAGCAAACAAACAGGCATACCTTGTTACCAAAAGTACGACCCAAGCCACAAGCAACTGCTCCGACGTCAAGATCCCCTACGTGTGTTCTAAGACTCTTTCTGACCCTAACAAGAGTCATATTACGATAATATAACGGATACAAGAAGTGAAAGGTGAAAAGTTTGGAAAACGGTATAGGGAAGGTTATACCAAATAGCTATGAGCAGGCCTGCAAGCTGCCTAGATCCTACACGTTCAAAAGCAGATCCTTCACCCACGGCTTTTCCTATGGCGTCTTGCCACCATTGTCCATTAGAACTCCCTTCGACGCCTATCTGCAGTCGACATGACACCAATGAGTGTAAAATGCAAAAATAGCATAATTTGGTTTAATTTTGTTTTCGGGAACCATCAAAAGATCTTACAGTTTCTTTAGCAGCCGACATTGCAAGAAACCCCGCCCCCATTTCCACCTCTTGCAAACCCACAACTAAGATATCGACATCAGAAGCCTGCGACCCCACCCACGAAATGAGCGCTTCTTGACATGGTTTTCCTTGACCAACGTTCCATGTCCCAACCATGATCTTAACCGTTTCAAGTGTGTTATACATATGTTCTCTTTTAGCTAATTCCGGTCTTAAAATGTTATCAAGAGGCCCGGGAGATGATATATACCACCCCCTAATACCACCATGGGTAGCTAAACTATAAACTGACCCATTCCCAACTACCAACTTTATAACCGGACCATTATGTGCGATCCAACCCGCTATCAAGTTACCTTCAAGATCAATTATTTGAACCATACCACTTACGTACCCTATCCATATCCGTGGACCGTAAGTGCAAAAACTAAGAACGGCGCAATGATGATGATGAAAATCATGCAAACGGTTTCCATTAGCATCCCATTGGACTAATACACCGTTTGAACATCCGGTCCATATTGTTCCATCATAAGCAAGCAAAAGGGCTTCGGTCTTTTTAGCATCTTCAGCTGCAAATGCACCTGTACCCTTTGTTGCAACGCGACGAACTGCATCAGCAGCTCCTATTATAGCATTTCGTGACCTTTGTAGAAAACTACCTCCTTGTTGCTTTTCTTTTTTAGATTTTGATCCGACTTTTACACTAGCTTCTTCTTCTAGCGGCTGATCTTTTTCACATGCCATATCAACTCGATTGTCGATTTGTCCATCGACATTGTAGACTTTTACAAGTTCTCTCGTACGTGCATCCCTGTTATTTCCAAATTGTTAGACTGCTTAGGTCTACATTAGGAACGAAATTTAAATTTATTCTAAGGACTAATGAAGGGGAAACTCGTACCACAATGAAAAAGAGAGCGAACCAGCTGCCCATATTTTGGATTTTACATTATCAGACAGCATATACTTGACGTCTGAAGAAGATATACTACATACGCCATTAACGGTCACTTGGCCTTTGAGGTCAATACACGATCGTTCAACTAACAAAGCAGCCATATGACGTTCTTCAGGTGATAAAGAGAGTGATTTTTCTAGTGCTTCCCAAGGCCAAACCTTTATTATCCCGTTCTCAGAACCTGTCCATATATCACCTGCAGAATCCAAACAAACGATTTCCGTTACCATATTAATCATGATGCGTACATGGTTTGAAATTTACAGCTAACCGAAGAGTTGAGATACCATAAGAAGAAGTCACCATGGAAAGAACAGGACCACGATGGTACGCCTGCCACGAAAGACCCTCTTTAAAAGGAGTATCGTCAACGGGCTGCTGATCCATTTTCCACGATCTAACTTTCCCATCTTTATGCCCACTCCAAACCAATTTACTCGCACAATCTACCATCATACAAGTCGTGGGCGACGTATTAGCAGACTCATAAAACGGGGCTGCGTCTTCATCACCACGTCTAGCCCGTCCACCAATCCCCAACCCTGGTTCAAACGCGTCACAAAAGTTCCAAAACCTTACACCGGACTCCTGACCAGCCCATAATTGTGTCTCGGTACATGCAATGGTTCTAATGAACCTCCCTACTTGTGTCTCACGTAAAGGGTGCGGTCTAAGCTCCAGAGCCGTGGGTCGGCCCGGGTGGACCGCAGATCTAGATGGCGCTTTAAAAAATCCTGATCCACCCCCGTTGGCCGAGAATTCAGGCAGCGGGTGCTGTTCATCTGAGGACGTACTACAATAATTATTACTACTACTATTATTAACGGTACAATAATTGTAGGACGACGAGGATGACGTGGCATACGGACAGAAATCATGATCATGATCATTTTCGTCGTCTGAGGCAGCATTTAGAAATCCGTCATCAACAGATGTGGTGATAGAAATTTCGTCAAGGCTATGTTTACGAATATGAGGATGGTATTTAGGGTGGCGTTTGAAGTTAGTACCCGTGTTGGTCCTAAGCTGTTGAGAATGGGATTTGCGCGTTGGAGCGTTGGCTAGAGCAGATAAGGCATCAGCGTCGTCTTCATCTAACCTTGGCTGGCTCATTTCTTCCGTTTTTTCGAAAGAAATTTACTAATTCATGGAACAAAAGTTGATCATCAAAAAATGTAACAGTAAGTTAAGAAATTGTTTTTGTTGTGGGTGAAAAAGGGTCATACGAAGAATGAGGCAAAACATATGGAACATGATCATTTTACTGCCATGCAAATTTACTTTTTACTGGCCATAATTTTCGGCCTTTTTTTACTATATATAAGCATGTTTGAAAAATCATTTCTCCATTACTTAAGGGGGTGTTTGTTTCGGCTTATATATAGCTTATTTGGTTTTCGGCTTATGTTTCATAAGCTCACTTTTTGTGGCTTATTTTGTAATTTTGTAATTTTTCGGCTTATATAAGTTTAAAATGACATAATAAACTTATATAAGCCGAAAACTTTTAAAAGCAGCCATAAAAAGTGAGCTTATGAAACATAAGCCCAAAACCAAATAAGCCATAAGCCGGCTATATAAGCCGAAACAAACATCCCCCAAGTGTTCTTGGAGCTTATATACATTGAGTTACGCGATTCACATCATCCGTGTCGACCATAGAACCGGCCAACAGAGGCTGGTTGGTTTCCGTATGTATATTTCTAGTTGATTTTTTACACTATTTATCTACAGAATAATCGACAATCGTGTATACGAACTCAGTGAAAGTACACAATGGTGTATATGGACAAGAATATATTTTACATAACTGAATCCCCTGCACCTTTCAAGTTGTTTACTTTGTCTAAAACCAATAATAAATAATGATAATGATAACCAACCTTCGCTTTAAGCGATATCAAATTGCAAAGAGACTGACTTCTCTATATCGATTGATTGCAAAGAAAAATCAGCAGAAATAAGTAGTGCGTGCTGCATATGATTGATGTGTACACAAAAACACCATCCCGTCATCAATTTTAATCAATCAATCTAAGTAAAAGAGGGTTACGATCTTCCTCATATTCTTTGCTTCTTGGCACGTCTCCATTAGCAATCTGCTGTCATGGAACGCAAAGCAAATCACTTGCTGCACTTGAGATATTATATCCATGTTACACAGCCTGTAAATAAGAAACAGCCATCATAAGATGTAATAGAGCGGGATATACGAGATTGTGTGTTAGCGTTTTTGTTGTTTAAACTTAACAAACCTGCTGGCTTCGATTAACGGGAGATGATCGTTGTGTGGTTTTTCAATCACATTCTTTACCTGCATTTCCAAAACAGACCAACTTTTACAAGAAATCCTTCACGGCATTAAAATACCTTATAACGAACTACAAAAGAGCTACAAAAGGTTGCGTGAAAATCTACCCTTATGATAGTAAACATATATCTTAACCTTTTAGCCGCATCAATCACAAGTTTATACCTGTTCTCTCACACATCCGGTGACATAATTTACTAACACGGACACCAAAAATAAGCAAGGTGAAGCATTAAAAAGGGACCAGCTATGCTCCGACATTTGACTCGGGTAAAAACTCTCGCAACATTAAAAAAAAGAGAGAAGGTAATCCATACAGGTTACCAGTCTGACTCGGGGGTGACTAGTTAAAATGTTGATTTGACTTATTACACAATTGTACTAGTATTAGAAGGCAACTTAGACTTCACTCGTTACCCAAACCACTCATTTTAAGTAATATTGATTAGTACTTTAACCTATAGCATCGAGCCTTTAGCTTGGATGGTTCCTACATGGTACCCTATTACATCTAGTGAAGTAATACCACCACCTCTCGAATAGAGTGAAATATTATTTTTGCAACACGTGAATGAGTAACAATAACAAAATAACTTTATTCTTACTTTTGAAAGTAACTCTTGGCTTTCGGGAGGTTGCTTTTTCAAACTTTGAGGCAATATAACAGTAAGCAACTCTGGTCGCTCAGCTCTTAGTGCGCCTCTAATTACAGCAGCATTAGTACCAGAAGCTCCTGATGTAAAGATGTGATTTTTCTGCAACAGAAAAACAAACCCCGTGTTCAATTCAAAACGAAACTACATTGTTATCTTACCGAGATAGGTCAAAAGTTCCACTTGACGTACCGTTATGACCATAGCATAGCTAAGAATCTCAATGAGCTCTTGGTGCATAAATCCCATATTTCGTGTCCCAAAAAAGCCAATGTTTCGTGGCCCTTGTTGCTGAATTGCTAGCAACTCCTGATAAGTAAATAATAAGGTAAGAATATATACAAGTAGTCGGAGTTCCAAATATAATCCCCATAGTCAGTAATTGAAACTTCTTTTATACAAGAACTATATGCCGAGTGACGATTTAAATTATTTCCAGGACAATACCGACAAAAGATGACTTAAAAGAAGAGAAGAAAAACAAACCTGTAAATAATCAACATCAGGGGAAGGTTTATATTCGGAGACAAGAACTGAACTCGACCCTTCGGCAAGCGTTTGGGCTTGGGATGGAATTTGAGTGGTGAATTCGTCATCAGAACCAAACATATTGACTTCATTCCCATCTTCAATCTTTAAGCTAACAATGCTTTGATGTCTTTTACCGCTACAAAGCCACTATAAAAACAGAGGGCCCTGGTAGTAAATTATCAGTGAAAACCAAATAAAGCATTTATTAACCTCAAGTTGACTATCAACTACCATGACTAAGCCTTAATTCGGCGTTTGGATTTGCCTTTTCAAACTAATTATCTAATTATTGCAACTTCACATTTTCCGGTGGGGACTAATGTAGACACACCAAGTAAAACGACAGAAACACTCAATGAGCTTAAGTTATTGATTATAAAAACAACGGAAACATAATTCTATTATTAACAAGCTACCATTTAGATCATAGGTTGCCTCTTTTTGTTTGTAGCCAATAAATGTTAGTGGCCATTTTCTTCTTCTTCCAGCTCGGCAACTATACGCAATTTCTACCTTTTGGAGGCATTTGGTTTTGCAACCAGTTAACATGTTGAAAAGCGTAATCCACTTATTTGAGCCTAAGTAGTTGTGCTGCCTCTATATATGATTATGTCCTTCATGTACAGCTTCGTGACTCGTGAGTTGTTTGTCCTCCCACGAGCATTTGTATTACATCAAGTTAACGTTTTTTAGAATTTGATTCCATGTCATAAGTTATCCAACTGTTGAACATCATTGTGGTTGGATTTCTAAAGGCCTTGTTACTATAGTTCTTAAAGTCATACAAGTCATGAGTTGACTTGTATTAAAGAAAAGGATATTATATCGGTACAGTAACTCGCAAACATACATAATGATTAACCTAACTCGCAAATTAACAAGTTGAGAGATAATATAGAAGTCACCCGTGTGTCAGACTGTCAATACTATTAACTATTGGGAAATCGCACAAACACACAATAACGCATGGTTCCGCCAAAAATAGCCACATTAACAAGTAAAACAAGTCTCTTGGTGATTCGTGTTTAGATTATAAAGAAACACAAATGATTTGGAAGTCTAAACTCATGACTAATGTTATGCCTACACCTGGGTGTGTAGTCTTTCAATGGTTGTAACAAAGGGACACATTTCATCATAAGTAACCAATGAAAAACTGACACCTACGTCTAGGCATACCATTAGTCATGAGTAAGGGAAGCACTTCATCATAAACTCATGCCTTTGTTAAATTTTTAAACCTGGGTTTCGGTCTAACGAACCACTTCATCATATACTAATGCCTAAACATGTGTGTCAGTCTTTAATGGTTGTAACAAAGGACCCACTTACTCATAAACTTATGTTTAATATTGGATTTCAACAAAGGGATCCACTTGTTCGTAAACTCATGGGTCTAACACTCTAACCTTATGCCCTAAACGTGGTTGTCGTCTTCCATTGGTTGAAATTAGTAATAAAGGGAGCCACTTCATCATAAATCAATGTAAGACTAACACCCATGTTTAGGTCACAATCATTTCTCATAAACAAATAGAATCTGATTAGGATGTCTAATGTTGCGCCTAAACCTAAATGTTGGTCGTTCAATATGTAACAAAGGGGGTGTTTGTTTAAGCTTATTTGTGGGCCTATTATATGCTTATTGGATTTCGGCTTATAAGCTCAAATTTCGCGGCTTATATTATTATATCATAACAATAAGCTTATATAAGTTTCAAAATAAGGCAAAAAATGGGGTTTATAAAACATAGATAGGGATCCGATGAGAAGGATGAGAAATAATTGTAACCGCATATTTGAGATGCATCGACTTGAATTAGATGGGATCTCTATTCATTTAGATGCATCACAATTAGTTTCAAAAGTGATTTCAAAAATACATCAAATTCGCCTAACTTGATGAAATGCATGTGATATATATGTATATGCATCTACCAAAGAGCTTTGGCTCAGTTGGTACCTACCTCCGAAAAACCCATGGGCCCACCGGAGAGATTTTGTGGATAAAAGGTAAAGGGTTCGAGTCTCGGCTCCTACCTACTCCAGTTGGAGCTATTCCTTGTGGGGTCGACAATGGCTTGTTCCCGCCAATTCACACCTTTTTGTGGATATGTATATGCATCTAATTATTAGCTAGAAAATAGAGTAAATTGCATAAATCGTCCTTAAAGTTTGGCCAAATTGGGAAACCTTTGGTGCAAGTTTCGTCCATGCGGGGACGATACTTGCACCAAAGGTTTCCCCAAAAGTTTCCCCAAAGGGACGATATTTGCACCAAAGGTTTCCCCACATGGACGATCCTTGCACTTTCGTAACGTTTGGGACGAAACATGCAATTTGACCAAACTTTAAGGACGATTTATGCAATTTACTCTAGAAAATATATCGGAATGCATCTAAAAGATTAGGGATGCATCTAATTCAAGTTGATGCATCTGGTTATAATTTGATCCTAAATAAGCTAACATTTCGCAATACACATGAACATTTCGCAATGTGACGAAACAACAAATTTCCACATACCCAAATCACAAAAGCTGAAAACCCACCACAGAAAATGAATAAAAATCAAATTTTGACAAGAACCCAATAATCTAAATGATATAAAGAAAAAAGGGTTTTACCGGCTTCTTGATGGGTGAACCATAAAGCCTAAAAGAAGAAGAAGTACTATTACTAGTACTAGTTGAAGTTGTTGTTAAAAGAGGCAAGAGTAATAGCCTCGTTGATGATGATGTCATTCTTATTCCTTTGCCGGAGAACAGTCGGAGTTTAAGTTTTCCGGTGACTGAGAATTTGTTGTTTGTGGTTGGTTTTTATATTTCTATTATTATTATCTCTTCTTTCCGGTGGAGAAATGAAAAAGGGGTTTTCTTTTTTGGTTTTAGCTTTTTGTTTGTAGCCTTTCTAATTCTAATATAAACAAACAAATCACTTCTTCTTCACTTCTTTGTGCTATGTTGGTTAAAATCCAGATCTTACGATTTTACGATAATATTTTAGGATTTTACGGTTTTACGATGCTAAAAGTGGACCTTCATGATGTGTTTTTGTTAGTAATTATTTGATTTGTGAGTGTGTAGCTATTTTGTGAGGTGTATTTTTATAAATTGGGTATTTTACTATTTTAGTGAAATGTGAGAAAGGGTAACGGGAAATAAATGGTAAGCTTTTCATTTAGCTTCAATGGTTCAGGAGGTTATTTCTTAGGGTTTTTCTAACTTGTGCCCTAAAGAAGGCTCACAGCATGTGTGTCACTCTCTGAATGATCAACAGTATTTGAATGGTCCTCATATCAGGTCTCACAACCACTAACTGACCATTTTGAAGATGACACGCGTGCTGATGAAGCCGGCACAAGTTGGAAAAATCCTATTTCTAATGGGAATTGGAATTGGCCTAATGATTTGTACTCGAAGTACCCTCTTCTTAATTCGCTTAATGTTCCTATTGTTACCACTTATTCTTTGGATCGTTTGGTTTGGAAGACTTAAAATGGTGTGGACAAAGTTGTTTCAATATCTAAGGTTTGGGACAGCATTCGTCCTAGAGGAGATGAAATTAATTGGTTTGATGTGGTGTGGTTTTCTCATCGTATTCCTCGTCATGCATTTCATCTTTGGTTGGTTATCTAGCGTAAATTGAAGGCTCAAGATACACTGAGACAATGGAATGTTAGTAGCAATACTAACTTAAACCTGTTTCGGTGTCCCTTTTGTGATTTACAACCGGATTCTCATGACCATCTTTTCTATGAATGTATTTTCTCATTGCAAGTTTGGGCCCATATGAAGATTTATGCTGGTATCCCGAATGTTTTTGCTTCCTTAGACTTGATTGTTAATCATCTTATTCCTATATCAAGAAAAAAGGGTTGCTAGAAGTGTGATTGCTAAGCTTGTGTTTGCGGCTTCTTCCTATTTTATTTAGCAAGAAAGAAACAACATGCTTTTCAAGAATCAGAAGAGGTCTAAAGATCAAGTTATTGAAGTGATTAAGTCTACGGTGCGGCTCAAGCTTCTTACTTGTAGATTCAAGAGGACTAATAATGTGGAGGCTTTCTTACAGCTTTGGAAGTTACCTATTTCGCTCATCTTTTCTTCTTCTTCATGTTGGAGCTCGCTTACATGGATCGTTGGCTTAAGGATGGTTCGGTTGATGTTCTGGTGGCGTATGGTTCAAGATTGGAGTGTCAATTGAGAGTTGTACTCTTTTTTCCTTATTTAGGGTTTTTCTCACCGAGTTTTTCTTGGAAAGGTTTTTTAAGGAGGCAGTCTCAGTTGGCTTACAATACTCCTAATGTGCAGCACCTCGTTAGTCTTGGGGACATGTTCTTCGTTAAGTGGTATTTCCCTGTTGGTGTTCTTGTTACTGTATTTACTTAGTTTGGGCTCGTTTTGTAGCATGTCACAAACGGCTTAGAGGTTGTTCAAGCGTTTGCTTGAGGTTAATGTGGTACTTCAGGCACATTCCATTGTACTTATCTTGTTTTGTGATTAATATATTTTACCGGGGTAAACTCCTTTACCCAAAAAAATGGTAAGGTGACGTTGTAGTGGCGCAGAGGTGACCATTGTGGGTAGCCTTTGAGGATGGCAAAAAAACTCGTACCCGACGGGGACCGATCCCCAAACCCGATTTAACTGAGAAGGAGTAAGGGGGAAATAAATGGTAACTGAGTATTAACAAGTATTATACTTAAAGTATATTTGTATATGTATGTGATATTTAATGGAACGGGTACTTTTAAAATATTAAGCACTAATAACATATTATTCAACCAATATTTTGTCTAAATGCACACATTCGATACTTTTATACCAATGTGATGTTTGAGTATTTACGATGATTTAGAGTTGAATGGCAATTTAATTGATCTATGTTTTTTAGATATTTTACAGGACAACTCTTTATATTTTCTTTTAGTTATGTAATTTTTATGTTGAACTAACAAGGCCGGAAAATCCACGTGGGGATCCCCAATCCTCGTTAGAGACAGGGATGGAGATGTAAAACGATTCACCGACGGGGATTGGGGCGGGGATGGGGAATGAGGAAGGGGGATGGCGGTTACCCTTAACACCTCAACGCCAACTCAGTTTTCTCCCTATAAGACCAAACACATGACCAAATGCTCGTAGTAAGGTGACCGCAATCACAACAAAAAACATACCCTACAAAAATACACATAAGGCGACCATTGAATGCATCTCAAAGGGGGGGGCGTGGTCCGACTCAATCTCCGTAAGGGAGGGACGCGGTCCAGCGGTCGGTAACGAGAGAATTACCGACCGACCGAATAGGTCGCTATTACCAATAGACTTGTAGGAAGCACATTGTCACCAAAACAACCATATTCCATTTCAATTCTTTAAAATTTCGCTTTCAAACACCTCATCATTTACAAATGTGTGCATCTACCACTCCTAAGCCAAGTCAACTTCGACTGGAAAATGCTGAATAAATTAACCACATACTATTTGTCAATTAATTCCAAATTCTTTTGTTTTGTACAATATGCTTTAATTTGCTCATAATCAGTTTGAAAATATTTTGATATTCTATATTCGAAAAATGAATGAAAACCACACATATTGCAGTCGAATTGCAGGGATCAGCAAGGCGCAGACTAAAACTAAACCAGAGCGTGACCGTCACCAGAATATACAGTAACAAAAGTAATCTGAACATGCCCGGAACATGAACCAATTCTTATCTTTTTTAAAGACCAAGACCGAATATAGTTGGTTCTGGTCCCGTCATTTGGTCCAGCTTTTCATTTGCCGATCCATGCCTAATTTACGACATGACAACACATGACCAAAACCAAACAGATAGAACCGTCAACTAACACATATCCATCAATATAACCCATACTGTTTGCTCTTATCAATTACATCGGCACCAACCCAAACCCCCCAACGCGTCTTTTCTGGCATTCTACATTAACAAAGAAAACGACACATGGGGTATTAACATCTAAAACAGTATATAAAAAAAAACCACGTTCCGCGTTTACCCATATCGTAACATTTACTTTAGATTACACACTTAACCAGTAAAAAAGCTATTCTCCTACTCCCAACATTCGACACATATTATTCCAGCCAATCCACAATCACGTACCTGTTTGTTCCTTTGATTAGGTCCTTAAGTTTCGATAGCAACACTGATAGGCTTCCCCCGGCCCATGGAAAATCCTCTAGTGCCATCTGGCATGCGGGGCCCTGGAGGCTGTTTTCCAATAACTGGGTGTTCGTTGTTGATGGAATTAGATGAAGGTGGTGTGACCATATGAGCGCCTCGGTTGTTGTGATTGTTATGATTGTTGTAATGGTTGTTGTGATGATTGTTGTGATTGTTGTACTGAGGCCGTCCACGTCCCTTGCCCCTGCCACGATTGCGCCCTTTCTTTTGTCCACCCTCCTTTTCGTTTGAGTGATCTTCACCCTGCTATGAACATTAATTATTAATAGACTCGCTACATACAACTCAATTAGAAGTGAAATACGTAAAATAGATAAAGGGTATGTTTCGCAGAAATAGCTTTAGCAGTGGGCAGTAGTTGTACGCAGTAGCTGTATTTTTTTATAAAAACGTTTGGCAACGTAGCTGTGGTTGTAATTATTATGTGTAAACCATCTCCTGAATGCTCAAAGCTCCTAAATACTACTTCATGGAGCTTTGGAAAAGGAGCATTCCGAAAAAAGACAAAGCTACATGTTGCTTGCCAAACGAACATTTAAATTCACAACGCTCAATACTCACCGCTCACCGCTCATAAATGCTCCTAAAAGCTCCTCACCAAACACACCCAAAATGGCTAATCAAATGGGTAAAAAGTCACCGAAAGTGTATTTTAATGCATAATACCTCCTAAATCATTAGTTTATACAACAAATTTTCTACAAAATAATGGAAGATCAGGCTTCACGGGAAAGTAGAAGGTACACTTACTACATGCTCATGTGACTGGACTTCAGATTGTTGGTGAGTGTCATCCAAGTGCTTCTCATTCGGCGAATGTTGCTCTGAAGTAGATGTGTCATCTTCTTTATGGACAGCTTCGTCTTCCTGCCCGGCTTTCTCTTTCTTTCCACGTGCTTGAGCAGGTTTTGCCTGGGACTTGAAAGAAATAGAAAACATTAGCTAATGGGGTCAAATGGGTCAGAATTCAGGAACGAGACAAACAGTATGAAAGTCACCAACAATCTATCTTAATGCAAACAGCTTCTTATATATCGTCTTTATACGAAGAAAAAAATATATGTTCTTGAGGCACATACCGGTCGTCTCAGTAAACGGACTTTCAAGCTATTCCTCCAGTTGCCCTCTTTGTTCAGCTCCAGAGCCTGATTAAAATAATAATTTGATTCGATTAATAAAGAAATGACTGATGAAGGCAATTTTAATCTATAAGACCGGTGGCACTTACTGCTTTCTCAGCGAGCTCAATGGTCTCGTATTCCACAAAAGCATGCAGCTGAAAATACATATAAAGGAGACATTAAGTAAGATGTTAAAAGATAATTGTAAAGTTTTTGATGCTTACCTTATTACTGAAGTGCATTGCATCAGCTTTTGATGCGCCTCTTGAGGCTGAACTTGCCCCGCCATTGGAAGCTTGTGGCTGGCAGGTACGAATCGTCTTTACACTGATCAAGTACGACTCGTAAGAATCAGATTAGTTACATAATTCCTAACGCGAAATTGTTCTAGACATAGTCAAAAGGGCTAAGGAAATATGAGTTAGGGTAAATCTGGTACCTCCCAACAGCCGAGAAAATTTTCATTAGGTTCTGATGACAGTGGTCCTCAGGCAAATTTTCAGCAACAATAATGCGCGACTACAAACAAAAGACAAGCGAAAAACATTGTAAGCAACTTGAATGTCACAGAAATGATATGATCAACATTGAAGCGCGTCGCATACGCACCTGCAGCTCCTCCATGTCCGCCTCGGTTAGTGGATGCTGACGTTTGACTTTCTTCCCATCTTCACTAACCACCTAAACAAAATTGAAACCTTTAAAGTTATGATCATAAAGACAGATAAGAATGAACTTGTTTGAATATGACATTATAAGAAAAGAAAAAAAAATTAAAAACCCACCAGCTTTCCAGAATTTCTTAGTATGGTAGCAAGCTGGGCATGACCGCTAACAAGGGCTTTGATCTTCTTGAAAGATACAACAACGGATATCGGCACTGCAAAATATTGAGGAAGTCAGAGACTTCCATAGCAAGAAAACTTGGCTATACCTTTAAGGGTGATTTAGTAATTTCATTGTAGTTAAAAATTCAATTAAGAGTGCAAGTCCTTAATGCTTTATAAGTAGTTAAGATAAGATTAAGATGAAAGTAGCAAAGCTTACCATATCCTTCAGGGTCTTTGCTGATGAACCTCATTAAATGATCAGTGGTAGCCAAATTTATGTCACTGAAATAATACTCCACCTACAAAATGTGTGTATAAATGTCAATTGTGAAAATCACAAGTTCCGTAGTTTCACATACGCACAGCTGAAGGATATCCGTAGTTTTATTTGTCGAAATTTTTTTTGATCAAAATGTGGATCTCTGGCAAAGGCAGTAGAACACCCTGTTTTCTATCCCAAAAGCCTAATTCCAATCTCAGTTCGTTATTAACTAACAATGATTACAGGAATACTCAGCACAACTGAACAAGAATGCAACCTTGTAGCTGAGAAAAACAATGATACAAAGAAGATGACCAGCATCCTACTCACCTATTTGACCCACAGCATCATACAATGTCATAGTATACTGAAAAACCAATTTCCTACTTATCAGTAACCAGTCAAATATGCTAATCCATAGACCCGTGTCCGCTTGCTGATAACTCTGAACTCTGATCCCTCCATTAACTTCAAAACAGGCGAGGTTGGGTGTAAATATACAATACTTTCACGAGTACACTTGATGATGGACGCAATTAATTCCAAACCACTTTTGAACTAGGGATATGGCTAAAAGCTAAACCACCCTGAGAGAGTGGTAAACATCTACGGATAATTACAACTCTAAACATTCTCTAACAAATATACATAGATGCATCGCAACCGATTAATAATATAAGAAAACAAAATGCAAGTACAACAGTTTATTTTGTGCCTAAATCAAGTTTGATTACTTTTACGAGTACACTTGAACTTGGACACAGTAGAGCTATAGCTTCTAAAGATGGTATTAGTAAAAGCTAAAGCACCCTAATAGATAGGTAAACTTGTACTAACAAAGCTGACTAACATCCCCTAACTAACCAACTTCCTACTTATCAGAACCTCTGATCCCTCCATTAATTATCCTTAAAACAGGTTGAAAAAATAACTTGTGGCAGCGTCTCAACAAACATATACTGTACTAATAATTTGTGTGAACTCATAATAATAGATAGATAACTTGTACTAATAATAAAGTTAACCATAGACATCCCCCCTAACTAACAAAAAAATCTAGAACGCAGCAGGATTAGCAAACAAGCGGAGACACTAAAATCCGTATTCGTATGATTGTAAGGGAAGCAACATATTTGTAACCACAACATTTTCCACAAATATGTTTGCACTCATCCTAATCTACTCAGTTCCTCATTTAAATAAATCAAATCTCGATCGTTCATGGGCGAGAACTATCCTAGACACGCAATTACAAGAACATGTGTCACACTAGCTTAGGTTTACTAAATGACCAGTAGATAAACATAGTTAAATCAGATCTATAGATCTAGACTAATTGGATATATATAAGGTTAATTAAATTTATAAGTCTTGTACTAATTTAATTCCCTAGATATGGGTTAGGTCTAGTAAGCAGGGTTGGATCAGTTGGAAAACCCCTCCATCTGAAGACAGAGGTTAAGGGTTCGATCTTCACTCCCTGCAAGGCCGGAGGTCCTCTGGAAGCAGCCCTCTACCTTCGGATAGGGGTAAGGCTACATCTCACCTCCTCCGTTACCCCGTGGAAGAAGGTCTAATTCTAAGGGAAGCAACATACATATAACCGCTACATTTTAATACATACAAAACCGGGAGATCAAAAATTCAACTATAAGCAAATAGACATAGTGAACAGTCGGTTAGATTAAGTATAAGCATTGATACTAAATAAACTCCGTATTCATAAAATAAACCGCTACATCATAAACAACACATGTAGTTCTTAAGTAACATGAATTACACGTGCAATAAACATTAACACACATCACAACATATAGTTTAAGGAAAATTATTTGGAGGCCTAAAACTGTGACTGATTATGTGCCTAATAGATGTGCCAATAAATTATTGTGTTGACACATAAGTTTAGACATATAGGTCATGTTTGGCAACAAGCTTTTTGAAGCGTTTAGGAGCGACAAGCGACAAGTATTTGCTTGTTTTGCAACATTGGTTTAGTGAACAAGTTGGACTAGCAGGTGACCTGGGATCAACAAATGACGTCAGTATTCCCTTGGTAAGGACCCGTTCAGTGGACTACTAGTATATAAAGAGCCGTTAAGCAGTAAGTTAGTAAAGTCTCGTTGAGCTAGAGTTTAATAAGATCACCATTATTAATATCCTAAGATTATAAAACCTCAACAAGCGTTTGAAACATGACCAACTACTCCAATCTTAAATGCTTCCTGAAGAAGCGGCAAGTGACAAGTGGTAAGCATTTGCTTGTTTTACACTCTATAATTATAGTTGCATCTACGTTACCAAACACGTTTTTTAAACAAACAAGCTACTACTTACTACTACTTACCGCTACTACTCTACGTGTCACCAAATATATAGGCATAATTAGGCATACGAGTGAGGCATCCCGATCAAGGCTCATAGTTTAAACATAGACCGCGGCTATTCCATTTTGAGTTGTCCCAAATTAATGGTCCACAATAAATAGATAGGAAATTTAGTTTGAGTTTACCATATTACCCTCACTTTAGGTTATTATTACATACATTAAAGAAGTTTTAAATTAATTAGTAAAGGGGTATTACTGTTCATTCTCAGTAAGTGTTTGTATTAACTGATTAATATCTCTAGTAGATTCAATCCCTTTTAACGAAACCGAATGCTCTTTCGCCTCACACCGAACGCTCAACATCTCGGCTCAGTCTCAACCCCCCGTCCTCCTCCTCCTCCTCCTCCTCCTAACCACAACCGCATCCTTGGCGTATCATTCTTATTAGGATTATGATACGGCATCCCAAAGGGTTGTAAATGAGCGTGACGAAACGATGAGTTAGGCTTAGGAAACACATGAATGATCCCCGGCGTGTTCTGCGGCGGCGGCGGTGGAGGCGGAGATACGACGGCGGCGGGGGCGGTGCGGGGGACGAATTCAGGCGCCTTGGCGTTGAGTTTGCTAAGGGATCGAGTGAGTGATGGGGTTAGGGTTTCTAGGGTTTGTGATGATGACGTGGCATCTGGTGATGATGAAGGTGGTTGTTCTTGTGCTGCCATGATTATAGGAGGGTAGTTAGGGGATCGATCTGTGATGACGTGGCAGATCGGATTAATTAGAGAGATCCCCTCTTTCTCTACTTCGCTGCTTCACTTGTCGAAGTAGAAGGAGGATTTAGGGGGATGATTTTTTCGGCTTATAATAATTTGTGATGACGTGGCAGATCGGATTGTCCCGTGACCCGTAACGGATTTGGTTTATGTTTCACAATCATGGGAACTATTTTCGTTACAAAAAATTTGAGAGACTATTTTCGTTAAATCTGGACGACCACAAGGACCATTTATGCAATTAACTCTTTTTTTATTAACTAATTTAAAGGATTTAAACTCTTAATTTACAGTTTTTATTTGGAAAGAATCACACATATATCTTCGCAAAAGCTCAAAATTACATATATATTCAACTTAAATTCATAATTACATATATATCTTTTCAAAAACTCAAAAATTGCATATAAATCCAAGAGTAAATTGCAAAAATGGTCATTGTGGTTTGGTCAAATTGCAGATTTTGTTCGTCGAATTTCGAAATTGCAAAAACAGTCTGTATTTTAATTGTTTCGTTCTACTTTTGGTCTTGGTTGACCTTAAATGACTAAAATACCCCTCTGTTCTTATACAAAAACCGTCCGTTAAGAGGGGTATTTTAGTCATTTCAGGTCAACCAAGGACCAAAAATGAAACCAAACCTTCCAAATACGGACTGTTTTTGCAATTTCGAAATTCGACGGACCAAATCTGCAATTTAGCGAAACCAAAAGGACCGTTTTTGCAATTTACTCTAAATTCAACTTAAACTACTAATTTCATATATATCCTTAATAAACTTTTGTAATTACATATATATTCTCTCTTAACATTCATAATTGCATATATATCATTTATAAACTTTTAATATGTCTTATATATCAAAATAATTATCTAAAATAATTATAAACCCTAACTTATTATATTTATAATTTTATAAATAATAAAAGTAACATTTGTTTTAAAGGTACGATGTCCTGAGGTTCAAATGAACAAGATGACAAAAAATAATATATCAGGCGATATTTAACATTTAAAAAAGTTACACGTTTCGTCCATATGGTTTATACCAAACAACAGGTTTCATCCCTATTTCATTTTAAGTACACCAGCCGTCCCTAATTTTGAAACTTGTAACCCCGACCATCCCTATTTTGGATGATCGTTAACTTTTTTCGTTAAGTCTTTTGAGTGGAGGGGTAAGGTCGTCTTTTCATGCTATTTTGCGAGTTAATGTTGTACGCACCTACCAAACTAACACATTTATATACTTTGACTTTTTATTTCCCTCCCATATAAAACACACCCAAATCCACACACGCATTCACGATCAGATACTAATTAACCATAGAAATTAATACCCTAATTCTAGAATTTAGTGCAATTAAATGGACAGAAGAGGTTGAAAGATAAGACAGAACAATGTGGTAAACCAAAGACCTATTGATTACGGTATGTAATTTATTCAATTTTGCCCTAATGTTGGATTTTATCCAGTTTTGTTGATTGTGTTTTGTTGAATGTAATTACATTTAGTTTTTTGTGTTAATTGTGTTTTGTTGATTGCATTTTCAGAAAAACACACTACTCTGTTTTCCATGAAAATACACCATGATGGGAAGTTTAAAGAGTTGAAGAAAAGGAGGTATGAAAATGGGTTAGTTGCGTATGTCGATGGGTTTGATATAGATCAATTTTCTGTTTATGAGCTAAAAGCTGTAATGGAAGAATTATGATATGTTAATGATGATCCTATTTACTATCATTATATGATTCCTGGGACTGAATTAGATATAGGATTAAGAGCCTTAGGAAATGATTTGGATGTCCTTGTGTTAGCTAAGTAAATCAAGGATAATAAGTTGATTATGGTGTACTGTGAGTACATAGATACTAAGGTAAACACATATGCTTCCTCCTAGAAGCAGTGTTGTTATTGAGGAGTTGTCATCTAGCAGTATGATTCCTACCAAAGGGTTGTTGTTAAAATACCATAAACCCTCTTCCACCCCAACTGTCACACCCTCTTCCACCCCACATGTCACACCCTCTCCCACCACAACTGTCACATCCTCTAGCAGTATGATTCCTACAACTGTTAATCCCACCCCAATGGTCATTCCTACCCCAACTTTCAATCCTACACCAACTGTCACACCAACTTTCAATCCCACTCCAACTGTCACTCTAACTCATACTCCAAATTCCACTCCATCCCTATCCAAAAGGAAGTTTACCAAGACTAGTGCAAATAGGAGAAACATACATGTCATTAATATGGAACTTGTTCCTTTGCCTGCAAATGTTAATGTTCAAGAACCTGAGCCTTTGCCTACAAATTCCAATACCACTCAAAATGAGACTGTGGAATCTATTGTTCAAGAATTGTTATCCATGAATTTGATCCATTTGAGGATAATATGATTGCTAATATCAATGATCAGCCAAGTGTGAATGAACAAGAAAATGATAATGATGACAATTATAAACCTGTAGAAGCATTGGTTGAGGGAAACACTAGTTGAGGATGAGGAAGATAGTGGTCTAGAGGAGGGTGACAGTGATTCAGAAGATGATGAGGATTACTTTGTTGATGAAGACAGTTATTTTAGAAGAAGTGAATGTAGATATGACTGATTACCACTTCAATATAGATGCAGAAGTTGAGTAGGTGAGGCACTCAAACAGTGGACAACAACAGGATCATGATCCAATTCCTTGTGAGCTAGATGTTATAGATAATGACTATTTTAATAGTGGAACATATTCAAAGGATGATGGGATAGAAAAGATTAGGAGAAACAATTGACTTTTTTTATCACAACAATGGTGCCTAACATTTTAATATACTAACACTTGTCTTTTCCCACAGGGTATCACTATTGCTATGGCCAATGTTTTCCCTTGTGCAGAGCACAAGTATTGCCTTAGGCATATCCATGAAAACTTGAAGAAACAATGGAATGGCCAAGCATATAAAGAACTTTTGTGGCGATGTGTTGCTGCAACAACAGTGCCCTATTTTGATAGGGAAATGGAGGAGTTAAAACAGTTTAACAAAGAAGCATTTGAATGGTTGGCTAAAATTCCTGCTCACAGTTGGTCCAGATCCCATTTATGAGGTAACAACAGTACTTATTTAACTACATTACACTTAAATAGTAGTTGTACATACACTTATTTAACTTCATTATACTTAAAACAGGTAGAGCTAAATCAGATATCTTGTTAAACAACTTGTGTGAGTGTTTCAATGGTAAGATTTTGGATGCTAGGGATGCACCTATAATCACAGCTTTAGAATACATTATGGAATACCTAATGAGAAAGATGGTAAATGTTATTGTTGTGATTAACAAAACAAATGGACCACTAACCCCTGGTGCAACTAAGTTATTGAAAGTAGTTGTGGACAAAGCTAATAAGTACACAGTTGGTTTCAATGGGGGGAAGAGTATGAGGTGAAGGGATCACATGGTGATCAGTGTGTGGTTAATGTGGTTAACAAGGTTTGTAGTTGTAGGATGTGGGAGTTAACAGGCATCCCTTGTGCACATGCTATAGCAACCAACTACAACATGGCACTTAATAGATTTCAAGTTGGTATACCTGAAGAATGGGTCAACGCATGTTATTGGTTAGATACTTGGAAACATGCATACACTTATACACTTGGATGTCTGTATGGTAAGGTCTTATGGAAGAAATCCCAAATTCCTACAACACTCACCCCACCTAAACATCACACTCTAATTGGAAGGCCAAAAAAAGAGAAAAACAAAAGAAGAAAAGGCTTAAATGGTGAAGGATGGAAAGATGTCAAGGGCTTATAAAACAATGACATGTACAAAATGTGGAAATCTTGGCCACAACTCCATATCTTGTAATGGCCAAAAGGATCCAATGAATGAAACAGGCACAAGTAAATCTCAAAGGTCCACTAATGTTGCTGCTGATACTAGGAAAAGGCCCCCTGATGCTGGAAATACACCTGCAAATAATAAGCAAGTTATTACATCTTCAAATGCAGGTACTACACCTTCAACTGCAC
>BQNB010027870.1:0-54535 GCA_026074375.1 Tanacetum coccineum
TACAATTACCCTTCGAAATAAGCCCTAGCTTAATAAGCGATAAGAAAAACTAGTAAAGTTTAGAACTTTATGACTAAATAAGCTAAATGATAAGCTCTCGAAGATAAAGGTGTTCAAGACTTAATGAATAAGTCGAGTAGGAGACTCATGACACCCTTTTTAGCATTCAAATCGATCTTAATCAAACAATACTCATTTTTGAAAAAAGTAAAGACAAGAAAAGAGAAAAAGATGAGATAAGCAAAAGCTATTTTAGAATTTATTTTAAAGACAATAAGCTAAAAGTTAAAAACTTTAGATCTAATCCACCCGAAACTAAGGTGTTCAATCAAGTGAACTCGGATCGCGTATGATTAAGGATTAGATCTATATAAAGAAAAAAATAAGCTTGGATAAAAATAAGCAATCGAAAAATAAGCTAAAATAAGCTCACTCGAAAAGCTCTAAATCAAAAACAATATAAAATAAGCTAGTCCAAATAAGCTATGGAAGTAGCTTATTAGAATATAAGCTTAAGAGATGAGATCCAAAAAATAAGCTATAAGTATGAGCTTATTTGGAAATAAGCAAAAGATAAGAAGGAGAGATAAGAAAATAAGCATAAGAAATAAGCTAAAAGTAACACCAACCTTTACCAAAAAGCATCTTTATTAAACTATAATAAGCCATTACAATAAGTTGAGGATAAGCTAAAAAGCTTTTACAATAAGCTAGACTAAAAAGCTAGAAAGACATAAAAATAAGTTATACTACTCCTACACTACTATGAAATATATAAAAAAAACTAACTACTAACTCCCATCACAGCTGCTGCGTGTTGATATATATAGCCCAAAGTAGGTGGGGGCATTTTCGTCCTTTCAAGCCATTCTGACGTGTCTTAGTGTAAAAGTGGGGGGTATTTTCGTCATTTCGTCCCAACTACTATCATACAGCGTACCACGTATTTCAACGATTAGCTTGCCATGTATCCTTCTAGAAACCTCGTACTTGTAATCCTATGAACAGTACCTCGTATTTCAATGATTAGCTTGCCACGTGTCACCACCTCACCACTGAAGAGATACCTCGTACTGACGTGTACAGTACCTGGTACTGACGTGTACAGTACCTCGTACCTCGTACCTGCCACCTGCACAATCTGACACACAATCATTAGATGGCCACGTGTCACCCACCTGATGTGTTCCACGTGCGTAAAACACTGTTCCCCCCACCGTCGTCAAAACCTCGCGCCAACCGTCGCCTGGACCACCGGTTCAATGGTGGTACAACCGACGGCAGTCAACGGTGGTCAACGACGGTCAATACCGCCGGACCACCGCCGAACCACAGTCAACGGTGGCGGTCAACGACGGTCAACAGTGGCGGACCACCGGTCAACCACTGCCGGACCACCTGAGTGGTGCCACGTGGCGTAGCATCAATTGACCCAAGCATTTGGCATTTGCAAGATTCGAACCATAGACCTCTCGGTCATGGTTTTAGAACCCCACAAGTGCCAGCTGCGCTAGAGCAACATTACAATTATATTATGCAAAGTTTAATACTTAACCCATTATTAGCTTGGTCTGGTCCATTATAACTAAAGGTTCAAACAGGGACGAAAAAGGTTCAAAATAAAAAGGTTTAAATATAAAAGGCCGGTAACCGTGGACTCGTTTTTTCCGTGCTCTTTCCATGGTGTGCTTCGAGTGATACACGACTTCTTTGAACCTCGATAAATGTGAAAACGTCGTCGATAGTCACCCCGAAAATTACCGTGTTTTTGCTTCTTTTTCATCCTTTTTTACTGTAAAGTACATAAAAACACAATACAAACATATTTGCAACATAATTATACTATATTTTAATGTTTTCAGTCCTTTTATAAGTTTTTTACAAGGGTACGAAATAATGTATATTTTTAGCGCAATATCAAATCCCACCCACAACTAAACTCATTGTTGGTCCCCATCACCATGTAAAATAAACAATACCCGAAAATATAAAATAAATTTATCCCCTTTTAACTTATGACCCCTCACAATCAAACAAGAAAAGAAAAGGTCCATTAAAAGGTTCAAAAATCATTCCATTCGCAAGCACCCCCGTTTTAACCACTTATTAAATAATAATAACTAAGATAATAATTTTTATAAAATTTATTTAGTAAAGGCATAAGAATGAGTTACTCATCCTTGATTTTTTCATATCCCCAAACTAAGCTTAAAACGAATCACTGCTAAGATACATAGTTAGGATGCTAACACCACTCATATTTGCAACTTTGTAAACTTTTCACTCCTGAACAATTATTAATATTAGGTGAATGTGCTATTTCGAATTCAACCATGGATCAACTTATTAGGAAAAAAACTATTGTTTCACGTTCCCACTCCTGAGAAGATTAGATTTTGAAGGCGAGATCATCCCATGTAGCGATTTTCCGTCTCGGCACATCCCAACCTATCCGGGCAAAGTGACCGAGCCTTTTGATACCTACACGGAGACCTAGAATCAAGGACTCACGGACCTTTCCTTTTCAAATCTCTAAGGTTTTCCGTATACACATATCTTATTTGAAAAATCACAATCATAAAACGAATTATTCTTAGTCCAAAAGCATATTTAAATTTAATAAAAATAATTTTCCACTTACTTAAGCAACATAAACTATTAAACCTCGGTCCTTTAAAGCTACAACATCGGATCGACTGCCTCCACACGATGTAGCAAACATATCTCGACCTTGGAATATTATCATTATTATATATAATTTATTGTTATATTTTTTATATATTTTTTTATTTTATTTTTTTGCTATAATCAAAATGATATCACCGATGCCTTTTAATCTCGAAGCCAACAATCGAATAGCGAGTCGACAAGAGGTTATTCTACTTATTATGACACCGGCCCCCACCTTATATGAAGACTTCAACATCGGCCGCGCCTCCGACAAGATGAAGTAATCTGGCAGAGATATTTATTTTACTTATTAATCTTTTATTTATTTATTTGCAACTTAATCGAAGAGAAAATACATTTTTAGAAAATTTAAATATAAATTTGAACTAAGACTAAATTTATTGATATCGACTATAAAAAATAGTTGATTTAAGTCTAATTTTCAAAGATAGCACGTATTATTAGTCAAATTAGAAGCTTACGGGAGGAAAAGCGACAATTACATCTACTTGACTCTTAAGATTTCTAAATAATCCTTGTTTAGCATCAAACTTCTAATTAACACTATCATTTTTCGTTCTTTGCAAAATTTTAAAGTTAAGCAAACGCTAAGTCTAAAAAACTAAGGGGAAAGCTAGAGTTTTAAACTCGGTCAAATCAAAAGCTACCTAATTCTACGGGCTTGCTTATTACTATATATTTATATTTTAATCATTTCAAATTTTTTTTTTCAAAATAAAACAATAAAATTTTTAAAATTTTGGTCAAAATGGGGTTACGCGGGACACAGCAAGGCACAGGTATGATCACATTTCGATAGAAATCCCCCCCCCCCCACTTAGAAGGAACATTGCCACACTGTTCAAAAATATCATTTAAACCCCACACTTTAGGAACGAAAAAGGCAAATGCAAAAAATTCCAAGTGTCGAAAAGGGAAGCACTATAATATTCATGATCCAGGAATTAAGGATTCCAAAATAATCAAAGATCGAAGTACTGGGACGATTGAGATTGAAAACGAGCAGGGTTCTTCATGATCTTAAGGAATCCTACAAAAAAAAACGATACCACAACCATAGTGAAAAACACAACCCCTACACTTGGCTATAAAATCACAAAACCACACGCTTATTACTAAGAAAAGCAAATAGAGATAAGAAAAGACACGGGTTGCTCCCGAGAAGCGCTTAATTTTTTTGTTAACGAGTCTTGAGCCTGACTCGATCCCCCATACTTGAGCTTGGTCAAGGAGGATAGAGATATGGACATCTAAGTGAGGAATGTTCCCTCCAGAAATCATCATCGGGCGTTCAAAAAAATCAAAAATGATTTTGGCCCGATAAGATGAGAAAGGAGTAGAGAAAATACCAGGTTTGAACACTTTGTCCTCGTTTTCGGATGAAAACGGGAGCAAAAGGTCAAACACTGGACAAAGGTGGGTTGGGTGGGCAAAAGACTAGGCATAAGAACATCATGTTCAGAAATGTCACCCACACATTTCTTATAACAATGCCGCATCGGGTTTCAAAATTAAGCAAATCTCACATCCGGTGGTTACCATGAGGAGGACGGGGGAAAGATTGGATCATCAAAAATATCAAGAAAAATGCCTCATTTTCAGAAGGGAGGGAGTCATTGCTAAGCAATTCTCAAGAAAAGCGAATATCCCTTCCGAGTCATAGGTCGTCGATCTTAACCCGTGGGCATCGATCATCGGAAGTCAAATATAAGTCGATCTCCTCTATAAGGGAGTCCCTAACCTCAACGGATAGGAGGTGGAGAGAGAGACCGAAAATCGAATCAGCAATTTCGAATTACTTTCTTCCGGCGGTCATGGAGAAGAATTATCATACGATAAATCTCAGCAAAGAACGATTTCATCCTCACGGTTTCCGAGCGGTATCAACACTACCGGTGGAATTGATCGGTAATGAGCGAGTTCACCGGAGAACTTCCTCGAGAAGATAATCAACTTAAGGAGAAGAATCAAGTAAAGTATCCATAAGCAAGATTCGATAAGATAAGACTCGGCAATGAAACATGTGATCTATCTTAGTAAATGATTCTTCAATCAAAAAGAAGGGTTCGAATAAATTTTTGAAATTTTCTTTAGGAACGTCCTCAAATCAGAAAGTGGACTCGTCATCAACTAAGTGAAATCGTCGTTTGAATCAAAGAGAGGATGTTCGAGAAAGTCATAAAGTCGAAGAAGATTCATCACCACGGTCACATCACACTTACTTTCACCATCGAAAAATACGCGGACTCACTGGGTAGGACAATGTCATCAACACTAGCTTGTAGTGTCAGCAGATTCCGATACTGGAATATGTGTTGAGATGCACGTCCTCCATTATGAGAGAGTCTGGAATGGTAAGACCGTGTGATTGCGGAAGCCTAATCATAATAAACATTCCCTTATTTTTATTATTTCAATCATAAATGGAAGGCATCCAAAGTTGTTGAAACTTTTAAATCAAACCGTTTTATGCTGATAAATCATCATCACAAATCACCGTCGAAGAAACGTCAGAACATCACTTAGGATGAAATAGGATCTTTAAACACTAGACTCAAGTGAACCTTTTTGAGGTGTGTCAAGATGCTTATCCCTATTTATTAGAGAGTAACGGTTTCGCGGTTGAAAAAGAATACGTTGGTAGAAGAGGAATATTTCTTAAAGTAGGATCAATTCGTGATTTTTTTGAACGAATAGAGAGCTTGAGGAATAATTTTTCTTCGAAATTTAAACAACCTCTAGGACTTTTACATTTAGCTTCTAACTCCGCGGCCTCCTTTTCTATGGCGATTCGTTTCTCATCTTCTTGCCTCGCGGCTTCCTCAAAAATTCGTTTCTCTTCTTGAATTTTAATCATTTCTTGCAACATTTGCATCGTTTCCTTATCTACTCGATTTCGTTCCATCCACTTCGACTTGAGTACATTGTATAATCCATATGATATCCTCGCATTAATTCCGCAAATACGGCTCACCATAATCACACCATAACTGTGTTACATTGAGATCGTCATGTAAACCAACCACAAATGTACAACAAATATATTGACATTCATTTTGTAAATCATATGGTTCATAATTATTACTAAAGTTTTGATTGTTACACGGTTCCGGTTTCAAAATTAAAACGGACCTGTGATGGACAATCGAAACCGTCGTAATGATTGTTACCACAATAATTACAAAAATAGGTCCGAATATAAATGTTGATGTGGGTCGAAAAATTCGAAGAGATTGTCGACATAATTAGGATTACATCGTGGGACCAAAATGAACGACAAATGACTCTCCACACTCGTAGCAAGGTCCAAAAAAATGACATTTCGAAGAATTAAACAATTTAGAGGATAAGAGAAAAGATTAAACGGATTTTAGTTACGGAGAATTTTTTTGTGGTTATATATATTTTTTAAAGATTTTATATTTTTTTTTTATACACATCTATTTTAAGCGGATATACGGAAGCCAACTTAACAATCAAATAATCAACTACCATCACGGTACTCTCAAAATTCATGTTTTCAAAGTGAGCCGTACTTCGTTATAGTGACACAAATGGCAAGTTTTTTTGAATCTTTGGTTCGATTTGGGAACTTTTCAAGTTCACCGGAACTTATTTATGATAATACCTCAATTGAAGGTATTATTTGTTGGTGTTCTTTTACCAACTTTGTTTATTTTTATATATTTTTTAGGGAAATTTTTTTTTTAAATTTTATATAAAAGAAAAGAAAATGGAAATAAAAATATTTTTGGATTTTTATAATTTTTTTTAAGAACGAAAATAAACTTCCCGAAGAAAGGATCTTCAAGGCTCGAACACGAACAATCCCGTAAAAAATCGCTACACCTCTCCCCGGCAACGGCGCCAAAAATTGATCCCGTCCGAATCAACACATATAAAATATATAATATATAAATACGTAATAATAAGGAGGATAATCAATAAAAGTATAGTAAGTATTTTCCGTCGGGTTCTAAAAAATCGCTTTTAACCAAAGCAATTACAAAAACCTCCCGGGTCGATCTCCTCGGCGAGAATTTAATGGAAATCTACGTTCTAGTTTGTAAATCAACTTGATATCACATAAGTATTTAGGGTTTGGATTTTTAAATCACTAAAAGGTGAAAACATATAAAAGGGAAACTACACTTTAGAATTTAAACATTTTTAAAACTAATATTAATTTTAAGATTAAAAACTACAATATTATACAAATTGATCTAAAAGAAATAAATGACGAAAATTGCATGCTAAGTACGTGAAATGTTCATTAAGTGCGGTATAAGTTTAATGAATTAAAATCCTATCGAAATCAAGTTTTAAGAAAAAACAAGACAAGTAAGTAAAATGGTTTTTTTAAAGAAAAATAAATGAGCAAGTAATTAAATTGCATTAAAAAAAAATGATTGTATGTAATTGGAAAATTCTACATGACTATTAATTTTGTAAACCTTTTTAAACCCGCACCTAATTCCAATTCACTAATCACTTAGCAAGCACAATAAACTACTCACTAATCAAAAACAAATAACTACAACAATATAAGATCAAACATAAACATTTTAAGCTAATAATCTAAACTACAAGTATTTAAAAAGAAAAAGGGTAACCGAATGAAGGAACCCACAATGATATATAAATCCACCCCGATCTACAAACTAATAAACAATTAAGTTTATCACTTTAAAGCTTTTACTTTACTAATTAGCGAATAAAGGTGTCAACTTTATCTACTAATTATTTTCATAAAAACTATAAAGATCAAAACTTTTAAATGTATTTACAACCATATACAGACCCCATAAGCTCCTTCCTTAGATGTATGAAAAGGAAAAAAAATGAAATTGAGAAATAAGACATGAAAAGTTAAAAAAAAAGCTAATAAAAAGATGAAACTTTAGATCTAAATCCACCGAAACTAAGGTGTTCAATCAAGTGAACTCGATCGGGTATATTAAGGATTATAGATCTAAGAAAAATAAGCAACTCGAAAATAATCTAAAATCAGCATCACTCGAAAAGCTCTAAATCAAAAAACAATATAAAATAAGCTAGTCTATAAAAGCTATTAAAGAACTTATTATGAATATAAGCTTAAGAGATCGGATCCAAAAATAAATATAAGCTGAGCTTAATTGAAAATAAGCAAGAAGAAAAGAAAGAGTAAAGACTAACATAGGGAAATAAGCATAAGATAAAAAGCATTAATAAACCTACCTTAATAAAAAGCATCTTTCATTCAGTGAAAAATGAGCAATACAAATAAGTTATGAGAAATAAGCAAAAAAAGCTTTTCCAATAGATAAGCTAAAAAATTATACTCCTAAAACTAACACTACAATAAAAAACACACTAAAATTCACTCACACAAAATTTCTTCACTTCTCTCAAAATCTAACTCCCATGACGTAGCTGCGTGTTTATATTTTTAAAGCCCAAATGGATGAGGGTTATTTTTTGTCTTTTCAGGCACCATCCACTCATAATAGCTGGATCTAGGGGTATTTTGTCTTTTTTGATTTTGCACACCACCAACCGCCTCATGATGCCAATGATTTGCACACAAGACAAAAATTCAAGCTACCTCGTACTGACTGCTACAGTACCTCCGACTGACACCCCCAGTTGCCACGTGCGCCATCTGATTGGGTCCAAGCCGCCACCAATGAACCAGTAACCATCTCGTACTGACGAGTAACAGTACCTGGTACTAAGACCGAGTACAGTACCAAATCTGTACCTCGTACCTGCCACCTGCACAATCTGACACACAATCATTAGATGGCCACGTGTCACCACCTGAGTGGTGCCACGTGGCGTAAACACTGTTCCCCCACCGTCGGTCAACCTCCGGTCAAGACACGTCGCCGGACCACCGGTCAACGGTGGTCAACAACGGCAGTCCAACGTGGTCAATACCGTCGGAAACCACCACGCGGACCACCGGTCAACGGAGGCGGTCAAAGACGGTCAACGGTGGCAAGACCACAAGTTCAACCACCGGTCAATCCACCGCCGGACCACCAGTATCCAACGTGGTTTACCGCCGAGTCAAGGCGGGTCAACAGTTGGGGCCGGTTAGTATTGGGCCCGGTCAAGTTTGGATCGGGTTCGGGTCGGTTCTGGAACCTGTCCGGGACGGGACTGGATCGGTCCGGGTTTGCCACGTGCACCACCTGATTGGGTGCTACGAGCGTAGCAGCAACAATTGCCCCAAGCATTAGGGCATTGCAAGATTCGAACCATAGACAACTCTACGGTCAGGGTTTTATGAACCCCCGACAAGTGCCAACTGCGCTAGAGCAACATTACAATTATATTATGCAAAGTTTAATACTTAACCCATTATTGGCTTGGTCTGGTCCATTATAACTAAAGGTTCAAATAGGGACGAAAAAGGTTCAAAATAAAAAGGTTTAACTATAAATGGCCGGTAACCGTGGACTCGTTTTTTGTCTCATTTCCAATGGTGTGGATCGAGGATATTCACGACTTCATTTTGAACCTCGCTAAATGTGAAAAACGTCGTCGAAAGTCAAACCCGAAATTACCCGTTTTACTTCGGATTTCAATCCTTTTACCTGTAAGTACATAAAAACACAAACACACAATTAACTATAAATTCATGTTTTATAGTTCCTTTTATAGTGTTTAACGGGGTACAAAATATTATATTTTAGCCAATAACAACTCTCCACCAACATTTCTGATTGACCTTTTTGAGCATCATTTTCCAGTAATCATTTCAGACTAATGATGCAGAGAAGTGGCAAGAGAGACCTTAGGATTGGCTTGTGGAAGTTTTTCATATTTTTTATTAGACCATTATGTTCAGCTCTTTATTTAAGTCTGGGATTGAATTTACTTTATGTGGTTTTTATGCATTTGCTGTAATGACATTACTTAATAATGCAAGACTCCTTTAATCTGTGTTGGGTATTGTTAAAAACATAGAGTCCACAATGAATTTTTTTCCTTTTTCTTTTTTAGTATCTCTATATTGACGTTCATTGTGTTGTAATGAATAACCATGAAGTTATCCACCTCGTGCTTCCGCCTTGGCGGGGGGGTGTGAAACATGGAAACAGGTCTTTCAATTCACCGATATGTTGTCTAAAGGAATGATCCTTGTCGATTTTGTTAACATGTTCCGAGTTAAGAGCAGCAGAGGAGCACAATAGTAAGGAATAACGTCTGAAAAATAAGATGCTTCAGAATCGTTTTCTAGAATGGAATACCAAGAAATGGATCGTTTATCATTTGCAAACATCTAAGTCGCGATTCTCTACTCAACATCGTTAGAAATACAAGTGATTGATGTTTCGGGTAAAGTTTGGTAAGTTACTAGCATATTGTGCATCATGGTCAATAGTTTTTGAGGAAGGTGAAACCGGTTGATTTCAGCGGGTTTTGGCGCAAACTACTTCAAGCAATTGAGCAATGAACTACAAAGGGCTGGTTGATCCAACCACTAGTGGATTGTTTTGACTAATTCATCAAACAGTGGTTGAAACAAAATATCCTGATCAGTTCTTAAAGGTGGTGCAAATGGTGTTGAAGGAGGAGGATTTGGAATGAGTCCAGAACTGATCGTTGCAGGAGTCATTTCATGAAGTCAGGTTCTGAACATTTGACTTGTACAGAATCATCAAAAACTACATGAATGTTTCAATATTCATCTGGTATGTTCGTTTAAATTCGAAATGCTTTCTTTGTAGGATTCATAACCAATGAAAAATTCCAGTGATCATAATTTTGGTTTAATTTCACCAAGTTTCACGCATTATTTGTCATATAACAAAAATGCACCCAAATACATGGAAAAATGATAAGTCAGGAAGTTTGTCATGTAAAAGCTCATATGGAGTTTTGTCGTAACGAAGACGTATGATGGAACGATTTTGGGTATAACATGTTGTAGCAACTGCTTCTGCCCATAAGAATAACAGAGCTTTTGCATAAATCAACATTGTGCGGGCAGCTTTATTTAGCGTACGATTACTCTTCAACGACACATTTTGCTATAGAGAGCGAGCAACGATGTTTCCATGAGAGAGATGTCAACTTCTCATAATATTCCACGCAAAAGTTTGATTTAAACAAAACTCATCCATTATTTGTTCTGATTTGTCCCTGACAGAGCCTTAACCGCACTTGGAATCATCTGAGAAACTTGATTATGAAATCTGGAGCTTTATCTTTTGAATTTAATCACATTACCCAGTAAATCGAGAGTAAACATCGACAATGACGAGGAATTACTGACATCCATTAACACTTGCGACACGTATTGGGCCACAAAGATCCATGTGCAAAAGATAAAGTTTTACTTGGTTGGTGTCTTCAGATTTAGATTTGTGGTGTTTCTTCTTGCTTTTGCCCATTGCACACGCAGAACACAGATGGTCCTTTTCAAATTTTAGCTTAGGGAGACCTCGAACAAGACCGTGTCTAGCTAAATGGTTGATTGCACCAAAGTGATCATGATGGACAGACTCGGTGCCATAGCCATGACTTTGTGACAATCCGTCAATTTCAGGTCGTTGTTTTATTCTCGAGTATTAATTATATTTTTCATCTTTATGTTGAGATATGAACTCACGACTAACCGGAGAGAATTGTGCTTTACATTATGAATTTACGCACGTTATACAAAGAACTGGCGAATTCTACGTTAAGCATAGACGCTTATATTTTCAAAATGCCATAGAAATAATTTTATTACATTTGTTTTTATTTTTCGTGTTACGTGCATTTTTTCGTATTTTACGTAAAACCTTTACGTAGCGTACCTTTTTAAATATCGGACTTTGATAATACCCGTATTTACAAAATGTGGGACAAGTTTAAAACTCATCCCACTAAAACACACCCCTATAGGGGCGGAAATCATAAACTGGTATGTGTCCACTTTGTGATTCAACCATATTACAAATGCCTACACTTGGCATTTTTAGTCTAAACTCATATAAGCCTACCTTGACCAACTAACACACACACAAGTCATATTTTACAACTCAAAAGCTAAAAATTGCTCTCTCACTCTCACCCTTGACGCCACCAAAACACCAATTCTATAATTTTTGAAGATCAAATAAAGAAGAACACTAGTGAATATGACTACCTAGTGTAATCCTAATATTTTTGAGGAAAAACAAAGGTTTTTTAAGAAGTTTTACACCAGTTTTGGGGTGAAGTCTAAGATGATTTATAAATAATTATGGTTAAATAAAATGAAGATTCAAGAGTATTGGGGTGCAGATTAAGCTTGAGTTGAAGCTGCCCTTTATCAAGACCTTGTTCTTATTTTGATCATTTGATCATTGTCTACACTTTTCTTGTGGTAATTTTTTTTAATGGGTCTTGTTATGATTTTCTTTATTTCCAATGTATATGTACATGCATGATATATGATGATCAAGGATTAAAAGGAGTTATGTATGTATGAATCTAGGTTAAACCTAACTAAAATGACCATTAAAACAAGTGAGAAAACTATAAAATTCGTATGCTGTAATGAACAGTAAGTTTTATAAAACTTGGTAGGTTTGAGGTTAGATTTGATATCATGAGGTTAGATTTGATATCATGAGGTCATAGATAATTCTCTTATGAACATTTGGCAAATTGGATCATTCCGAGAGAGTAAATAATGAATGAGTTATGATCAAAACACTAAAACAAGTCAAATATGGACATGCTGTAAAGATTGTGTAAAAGTTATATTTACGAACTGAACCACCTAAAAAGTGAAAACTATGGGATGTAAATAACTTTATGTAGATTCTAAATCAGTTGGATGGTCAACCATCTCCTAATGGTTTGTAAATGGCATAAAAAATGGTGAAGGTGAAATTTCAGTCCAAAAATCTAATATGACCTTTATGTATAAAAGTAACCCTATGATATGATGCCGCTATTTTGTGTGGAGAGAAAAAGGTCATGATTCCCCTGGAGGGTAAGACGTTGGTTATCAAAGGCGATAGAAATAATTCCTGATTGAAGATCGTTCCTTGCATTAAGGCTTGAAAGTATATCGAGAAGGGTTGTGAGCTATTCTTAGCTCAAGTAACTAAGCAATAATCGAAGGAGAAGCGATTAAAAGATGTTCCAGTTATCAGAGATTTTCTTGTGGTATTTCCTGAAGAATTACCTGGAACATACCTCACCCAGCAAGTATGAATTCGTATGATCTTATTCCCGGTGCTTGCACCTTGTTCGTGTGCGCTATATCGATTTAGCACCATCCGAATAAGGAGTTATCCGAGCAAACTGCAAGAGTTCCGAAAAAATGTTTTAATTCATCCGAGCTTCCGCACTGTGGTAGCTCCGGTATTGTTTGTGAAGAAGAAGGATGGATCATTTCGAATGTGCATTGATTACCAAGAACTGAACAAGTTGACGATCAAGAATCGACATCCATTACCAAGGATTGATGACTTATTTGATCAGCTGCAAGGTTCTAGTGTTTATTCGAAGATTGAATACAGTCTGGTTATCAAACTACTTCCGTATTCCGCGAGGAATGACCTTCAAATACATCATTAAGAAAACTCTTATGGAAACATTATGAGTTTCAAGTAATGCCTTTTGGACTGACTAATGCACCTGCAGTATTCATGGATTTGATGAATCGCGTGTGCAAGCCGTATCTTGATAAGTTCGTGATTGTATTCATTGATGACATTCTGATTTATTCCAGAAATAAAGAAGAACATGGTGAACATTTGAAGACTATCTTGAATTTGCTAAGGAGCGAAAAGGTTTGTATGCTAAGTTTTCAAAATGTGATTTTTGGCATGATTTTCCGTGCAATTCCTGGCCATGTGATTGATAGAAGTGGAGTTCACGTTGATCCTGCTAAGATCGAAAAAGCATTAAAAATTGGTGGCAAACCGGCTACACCAATGGAAGATGCGACAATTTTTGGTTTGGCAGGTTATTATCGAAGGGTTAATAAGGATTTTTCTCTAAAAATCCAAACCATTAAACTAAACTTCACTCAGAAAAAATAACTGTATGTGTAGGCGATGACGAAGAGGAGGCATTTCAACATTGACGCTGAGAATTGTGTAGTGCGCCAATATAACACTACCCGAAGGAAGCGAAACTTTGTTGTGTATAGTTGATGCGTCCCTTAAAGGAATTTGGAGCTATTTTGATGTCAACGAAAAAGGTGATTGCGTACGCCCTCTAGGCAACTTAGAAAGAATGAAGAAAACTATACGACCCATGACTTGGAATTGGGAGCGGTAGTTTTGCTCTTCGACTATGGAGACATTATTTGTACGGCACTAAGTGTACGGTATACACCGATCACCGAAAGCCTACATATATATTGGATAAAAAATGGAGGCAGCGTAGATGATAGAACTCTGAGTGATTACGATTACGTTATTCGTTATACCCGGGAAAGGGCGATATGTTTTCGCTGATCGTTGAAACAGAAGGAGATAAAACCCGATTCGAGTGCGTGCTTTAGTGGTGACGGTACATAACAATTTACCCGAACAAATTCGAAATACACAAGTTGAAGCGTGCAAGGAGGAAAATATTGGTGCTGAAAGATTTCGTGGCGAAGGGGAGCCATTTAAAGTTAGATCCGATGGTACAAAATGTCTGAAAGGACGAGTATAGTTACCATTATTTGGAGGATTGAGAGGCCTAATCATGTCGGAATCTCGTAAATCAAAATATTCCATTCATCCTGGATCGGATAAAATGTACCATGATTTGAGGAAGTTATACTGGTGGCCGAATATGGAAGCTGACATTGCGACATATGTTAGTAAGTGCTTGACATGTGCTAAAGTCAAGGCTGAACACCAAAAGCCCTCAGGATTACTTCAGCAGCCAGAAATTCCTGTTTGGAAATGGGAGAGAATTACAATGGATTTCATTACAAAGCTTCCAAGAACACCATCTGGATATGATTCAATTTGGGTCATTGTTGACCGATTGACTAAATCTGCTTACTTTATTCTGATGAATGAGAATTATAAAATGGAGAAGCTTACTCGATTATATTTGAAGGAGATTGTTTGTAGGCACGGGGTACCTGTGTCGATTATTTTGGACCGAGACCCTCATTTCGCATCAAGGTTTTGGAGATCTCTTCAAAAGTCATTGGGAACGAATTTAGATATGAGCACTGCTTACCATCCTGAAACTGATGGTCAGAGTGAAAGAACGATACAAACATTGGAAGACATGTTGCGTGCTTGCGTGATTGACTTTGGTAGTGGCTGGGATAAGCACTTACCTTTGGCTGAATTCTCATACAATAATAGTTATCACGCTAGTATTAAAGCCGCACCTTTCGAAGCTCTATACGGAAGGAAATGTAGATCGCCTGTATGTTGGAGTGAGGTTGGAGATGCCCAACTCACGGGACCAGAAATGATTCGCGAAACGACAGAGATGATTGTGCAAATCAAGAACTGATTATTGGCTGCTCGTAGTAGACAGAAAAGTTATGCGGATGTGAGACGTAAACCTTTGGAGTTCGAAGTGGGTGACAAAGTTATGCTAAAAGTATCACCGTGGAAAGGTGTTGTTCGATTTGGAAAACGTGGGAAATTAAGTCCCCCTTATATTGGACCATTCAATATTTTTATCAAGAGTGGGTCCGGTGGCATATAAACTGGAATTACCCCGAGAGCTTTAAGGAATTCATAATACATTCCATGTTTCAAACTTGAAGAAGTGTTTATCGGATGAAGATCTTATTATTCCTCTTGACGAAGTAAGGATCGACGAGAAGTTGCATTTCATCGAAGAACCTATCGAAATCATGGATAGGGAAGTAAAGCAACTTAAGCAAAGTCGAATCCCTATAGTAAAAGTTCGATGGAATTCAAGTCGTGGACCAGAATATACTTGGGAAAGGGAGGATCAAATGTGGAAGAAATACCCTCACCTATTTGATTTTAACAAGAAAGCGGGCGACAAGATGAATTAATCTTCAGGGACGAAGATCCTTTTTTTGGGAGAAATGCTGTGACAATCCGTCAATTTTAGGTCATTATTTTATTCTTGAGTATTAATTGTATTTTTCATTTTTATGTTGAGATATGAACTCACGACTAACCGGGAGAATTAGGGCTTACATTTGTAATTTACGTGAATTTTACAAAGAACCGGCGAATTCTACGTTAAGCATCGACGCTTATATTTTCAAAATTCCATAGAAATAATGTTATTACATTCGTTTTTATTTTTCATGTTACGCGCATTTTTTGTATTTTTCGTAAAACCTTTACGTAGCATACCTTTTTAAATATCGGACTTTGGTAATACCCGTATTTACAATTAGTGGGACAAGTTTAAAAACTCGTCCCACTAATATCACACCCCATTGGGTCGGATCAACCAAGGGATGTGGTGTCCCTTGGTGTTGATTCTTGCCATACCATTATACACTTGGCATCTTTAGCCTAAACATACATAAGCTCACTTTGACCATCAAACACACACACACACAACTCATATTTTACACTCAAAGGCTGGATATTTCTCTCCCTCATCACCCTTAGACTAGGACATTTGTCCTAGTCAAATGCATGTAATGCATGTATAAGTTTTATAAAAACCAACCTCTTCACTCACACTTTCACATAGTTAAAAAAATACCATATCTCTTATTTCTCCCTTATTCTTGCCGTCCCCCAAAAGCAAATAAACACCAAAATCATAAAATTTTGAAGACCAAAAATTAAGCACACAAGTGATGATGATATCCTAGTATATTCCTTATAATTTTGGTGGTGATTTAAAGAAGCATTCAAGAAGGTTTTGTACACTTTTGGGGCTGATTTTATAAGAATTTTATAAGGTCATTTTGGTGAAGAAAAATGGTGATCAAAAATTATTTTGGGTGAAGATCAAGTTTGAAGATTGAAGTCTTGTTCTTTTTGATGATTAGTCATCATCTTCATTTTATTGTGTAAAATCTCATGAGTTTTGTTTATGTTTCATTTTAAATTTTCAAATGTATATGTACATGTATGATATTTGATGATCAAGTAATAAAAATGGCCATGCATGTATAGATCTAGGTTAATTATAGCTAAAATAGTCATCTAAAACAAGTGAAAAGATCATCAAAATTATGAGCTGTAATGAACAGTAGATTCTACAAAACTCAGTAGGTTTGAGGATTGATTTGATGACATGAGGTCATAGATAAATCTCTTATGTACATTGGGCAAATTGGATGATTCCAAGAAAGTAAATAATGAATGAGTTATGGTCAAAACACTAAAACTAGTCAAATCTGGACCTTGCTGTACAGATTGTGTAAAAAGTCATATTTACGGGCTGAACCAATTAAAAAGTGAAGACTATGGGTTGTAGCTAAAGTCATGTAGATTCTGAATCAATTGGATAGTCAACCAACTCTTTATGGTTTGTAAATGGCATCAAAAATGGTGAAAGTGAAATTTCAGTCCAAAAAGCTAATGTGACATTTATGTATAAAAGTAACCATATGTATAAGTATAACTAAAAGATGTACTAAAATGAGTTTGAATCTGTAAAGTGGACTTAAAAATAAAGCCAAGCATATAAATATATAAATTATACTATTTATGGTTTATAAATAACAACAATTTCCTTAACACAAAAGTATACAAATTTTCCTAAAAACCCGAACTCTATATTACGTAAAATGGTTTTATGACTAAAACCCGAGGTGGTAGGACCCACTTCTTGGAAGTTTTAAAAGGCTAATAAACTGATAATAAAAGTATCCCGACCCCGAGAACCCGAAAACTTATAATAAAAGTTGTATATGAACTAAAATGGACCCGTAAGGCTTATTGGACCACTAGGCCCAATGAAACAAAATGGACTATATGGACTTAGCATTAGGCCCAACCCACTTGGACACTATAAATTAGGCTAAGACCTGGTCTTAAAATGATAATATCCATAAAAGAGCTTAATGGACTTGGTTAATGGGCTTTTTGCCAGATACTCCCAACCCATCGACTCCTCTAATATGGACAATAAGATCGTTGAAATGGCAAAAAGTGCAATTAGAAAGAGTAAAACGTTAAGTATAAAATACTTACATCATATAAACTTGATCATCATGTTAACTACATGTATACATATATATTTACTTTATTTATGAGTTCTCGTTAATTATTACCGACTAGAAACCTAAGACCCGTTACTAATTGTATAGGTCTTGGTTGATCGACTCGCCTACTCCCGAAGTTCTTATTCATATCGCTATTCTCTTCCGACATCACTAGTGAGTTCATAGCCTCGCATTTTAATACTTTAATTGTTTTATAAACCCGCGAGGGGGATAACATGCTTGTTTTTAAAAATAGAACACAAGGGACCCGAATGTATGCTAGTAGCCTTGATTATTATAAGTTAGCTTAACTCGCTAGATAAAAGACCCGCGGAAATCATGAATTGTTAACTACCGGGTAATGGTAGACGCTTATACATGAAATAGTACTATTTGGAGGTTGCCACCTCCAATCCGTGACGACTGGCTATCGTCATGTGTCGGAGAATGACACCACGGATGCGTTGTATAGAGAGTAATATGCACTCATAGCGAGGGTGTATAGTGGGCATTCTTTTTAGATGGTAACGTTCAATGTCATGAGACTTATAATAATCCCCCTATAACTTTGTCTGATCCACATCGTTATGTCTTGATGATTTTGAGAAATGATACTTGTGTTCGGAATTTATTATATATATATAAACTCTATGGATTCACTCAACATTATTGTTGACTTTTTAGCATGTTTTATCTCAGGTCCTTGAAGGTAATTTGGTGATGAAGATTTCAGAGAAGCTAATGAAATAAATATTTTGAAGGCCCATTTAAAGAAAATCATTCGAAGGAAACATTTGAAAATGATGTATTGATTATGAAAACATTTGGGACCTATGTTGTGAAACTTTTTATTTCGAATGGCTATATTTAAAAACGTCTCTTTTCGAGTCGTTTTCTATGCTTGAGTTATTGTATTATGACGTAGCACCCCAAATGACCCTTCCGCTGATATATGAAAATGGGGGTGTTACAAAAACAAAACTAGAGGAAGTAGGCTTGAATTGTAATCACAACACTCCTTTTTGTTCTAGGGAAGTTTCTAGTTTTAATGGACCGGAGCATCGACCTTTACTCAATAGTCCATCCTTAGATGTAAGTCTAGGAGACGTAACAGGCCCCGAACCACCCATCAAACCACATAGTCCGGATAGTTTTAGGATGGAGGTAGTAGACAATTTGACCATCCATATACCACCTTCACCTCACGTGGCGTCTTTCTACACTAAGAATGTGTATTGCTATTATCACCCATGTATAGAAGACCCTAAGAAACATTATGGATTTAAACTAGGTTTATTAGGACATAGTGGATCTTTAGGTGTTGACTTTTTGAATTTCGAGATGATAGAAGATGATTGGCGATTATAATCTAAAGAAATTTCTTTTCTTAGAGAAGGACATAATTTACCCGTTTGGCCAAAAGAATTAGAAAATGGTAGGATTAAAGAAACATACCAATTGGAGCACAAAATTTAACAAATACTTTTTCAACAGATGGCTCCTTCTCGCCACCATGGTGTGTACCATTACTATCACCTGCACTTGAACTTAAGTGTAGGGGAACCCTCCCCTTTATCTGTTAAATAAGGGTAGAGTCAGGCTCGTGACTCAAACAAAAACAAGAGTTTGTTGGGAGGCAACCCAATCAATATTTAAGTTTTCCACATATTAGGAGTGTCTTGTGTTTTAATTCTTTATTGTTTGTTTTATTATGTTTGAACTAATTTGTAATCATGCTTTGTTTGATTGTAACTTCGTCTTATTTGCAATCAAATGTGTTTTGCAACATAATAAGTGCAGGGGAAATATCTGATTTTTAGAACCAAATTCAAACATTTAAAATAAATTGTTTAGATTAATCCGCGTTAGTTTCGAGTCATATGATTGAATTATTAATTCTCAGGTTGTTATGCAGCATTTTGTACAAGAAAATAACTTATAAGAATGAGTGCAAGAAATTTTTCATCAAAAAACAAAAAATAAGTTTTCATAGAGTGTGGAGACGACGTCATGATTTACACACAACACTTTTGATGGGGTCAGGATATTCCTGACCGCGTCAATCGCCTAGTTACAGGAAAACTAAAATTTTTAAAGTATTTTTGAAAATATAACTTGTACAACACTTAAAAAGTTTAAAATCTTTTATAAACCTGCAAAATCCTGAGTTTAATAATTTTCTCATCCTATCTTGACTGCTTTATAGAGTCAACCCTAATTTCACACCGTATATTATTATATCGTACATTTTACGCTTGGTGTAGTTGTCTTTGTCTTTGATTACAAGTTATATTTGATGAGAAGAAGCTTGGATGATCTTAGGATGTTTTCATTAGACGATTCTTGGAGGATGATTTAACCAGTTATCGCATGTTTCTTCTCTATTATTGAGCAAACCAGGGGAGTACTAGTTTCTTTTACTTGTTTTCTTTTCCCTTTATTCGTTTCTACGGGTACTTCTATAGAACATTGGGGACAATGTTCAACTTAAGTGTAGGGGGAACATAAGCCTTAGAAACTATTCTTTCATTTTCCATTTGCTTTGTCCTTAAAATGATGGATAATATATCGAAACATAGCATAAAAAGGTAATTTTAACAAAAAATTAAAATTTTATGACTCGTACCGACGAAAACTGAGTATTAATAGCGTCTCATGGATATGAATGTATATGACTATCACAAAAACCCTCAGAGTTCTACCCCAAAAACGTGAGGTTCACCTTTAGATCTATGGAATTCGGGAATCCATTATTGATACCCAAGATAGTTTATACCTTTAGCTTTCTCGAGTTAAGGAGTGAGCAGTCATATGTGTCTATTTCATCGTTATGGATGTGTACGCGTGGTCTTTGTCGCCTTTTTTGGAGCATTAAGATCAGTATTAAATTATATGAGTGTACCGATGGTATATTAAATTCTTGAACTTGTTATTGTGATGCATCTCGAGACCGCATAATGAGTATTAGGATTTGCTAGATAAGAGGCAGTAGGATTAACCCATGTTTTAAACTTGTAATTGTTATGATGGTCACACCGATCATATAACTATCCTACACCCTTGCCATGCACTCATTTTTAGTGCAAGATACCCCTAGTACAACCCTCCGAGCCTATCCTTTTTCATGGTTCTCATAATTTTCTAGTTAAGCCAAACTATTAATGAAGAGCATTGTTAACCCTTAAATCAATCATTACACCCAAATCGCCTTAGCCTACCTTGTATGCAATCACCTTTAGTACATTATTGTTTTAACCCAAGTTAATTACTTGAGTACACGGTTGCTAAGTCCTTATCCTTGTAAATACAGTTTTGGGACGATTGGGATTCATAGTAGTATTTATTTCGCAGAAGAATGGGGAAGAAAAGTTAAATCAATACCCCATATGTTTGTTAGACGATCTTCATGTTTTTTTGATCCACCTCAAATTGAGTCATTAGTTAGATTGTAAATGATCGAGTATGTAAAAGTTCAAGTGTAGGGGTGTATCTAGAAAACCCCCATGATGTATTATATGTTTAAGCAATGGCAGGGCAAAAGTGTACGAAAAAAATTGTATATAAAAAAAGTAAAAAAAATGTACAGGCTGCCATTTGCTTATGTTTATGTTTATCATAGAGTCAAGAAAAGAAAAAGAAAGAGATTGATGTAGAGTTGTGTAGAGTTTGTATATCTTCGTCCGAGTCATGGCTTAGCAACCAAATCAGCGTGTATTCGTATAAATAAATAGCTAACCCTTCCACTCCAAATTCACCCAAAGCCACCCAAATGTATCCCATCCGTTTCTGTTTCCATTATATGTTATCTTACACCTACAACCCACAACCCTTTAAAAAACCTCTTGGATAGTAATGAATAATGCTTGCGCCCAACGGTGGAGGTTTGATCCTTTACCAAGCCTATGGTAATTTATATGCTATGACAGGTAATGAGTGTTGATTTTCTGTTTCCCCATTATTTTATAAGTTATTATACACTCGAGAGAAAGAGAAAATCCCAAACACTTATGTGAGGTGCTAGTATGTACTTTCCATGCTTTTAATTACGAGGTCTAGAAGGTTGTGTTGTAAAATACTTTTAAAGAGTAGGTGAAATGACCCTCATATTGCTATTGTCTAGGTAGAAAAGCCCATTTGCTTGAGGACAAGCAAATCCCAAGTGTAGGGGTATTTGATGAGGTGTCATTTTATACACTATTTCAGAGTCATTTAACCTCCTAAATCATGCAAATATGCCCAGATTATGTGCTTAATCGTTTGTTTTCAGGTTTTAAGCACTTGGATGGCATTTGGAGGGAATACACATGACTTGGGCTCATTTGGAGAAGAAACGGACGAGATTACGGACCTAGACCAAAACTTTGAAGAAGTATTGCTTACGGAACATGGAGACGGCGTCGCAGGCATAAAGCGACGCCGTTGTGATCCATCTAGTGACGACATCAGAGATTTAGTAACGGCGTCAGGACGTAGCCGACTTAATGAGGATCTAGGATCATCCATGTAGCAACGACGTCGGGACTACAACGCGACACCGTCGCAGAGATATCTCTATATATACTAAACCGATATTAGGGTTTCAAGTGTGTAACTTTGTATAACTTTTGGGAGACGAACCATAGCTCTTGTAGCAGCTTTATAGGTCGTTTTTAGGGCCTCAAAACCCTATTGAAATACCTTGAATCCATGTTTTAATTCAAGTAAGGTTATTTATCATTAATCATTCAATATGTCTATGTGTTGTGTGATTGATTTATTTCTTTGCTTTCTTTATAACATGCCAGGCTAAACCCTCCTTTATATTTGCTTATGATTGCATGAAAGTCAAATTGTAGATCCTTTTACTGTTGCTTCTTGATTGATGATTGTGCGCGTTAGGTTCTAGAAAACTAGCTTTTGTCTGTATCGCTGTAGACACGTCTAGGGAAACGCGAGTGCGTAGAAAGGATACCAACGGGTAACAGTCTTCATACTACCTTACCCCTTTATATGGTTGATCCCTCTTAAGATATTTCACATGCATTTAATGTACTCTTAAGGGCCTTGTAATAGTCTTTATACTACCTTACTTGTGCGTTACCCTAACAGAACATTAAATAGACGGCGGGTTCGTGTAATCCGTTCAAGACCTAGGAAATACTAACACATATCATCATAAGTGTGACAAGGTAGTAAGATTAGGAGAAGCAATTTTATAAGTAATGCATGATTAAGTAAATACATTTAATTATCATAAAGTTATCACCAATAGATTAGATATTAGTTTAATTAGTAGTTAAACAAACCAACCTCTCAAACCATAGATTTACTTGCTTTCCTATATATATAAAAACACAAAAATAATCTTCTCTTAACCCCTAGAATTCTGTTAGACCGTGATCAAGCCTTCCTAGCCTATTCCCCTAGAAAACGATAACAACCCACGAGTCTTACCTATATTACTACAACGGTTATGTACTCTGCCTAGGGAGTTGTAAAACTTCTTGTAGAAGTCCCTTACGACAACCGCATCAGCACTTATGATTGCCTTCTACAATTCTAAATCCTAATAAATAGATAAATGTCAAAGTATAATGCATTTAATAATATAAGTAAGAGTACTAATAGAAGATAGCTAAAAATCTTTCAAGCATGACCATTTCTTGTTTTTGTTCATCATGTCCTTTAGAGCTTTTCTGATTGACCTTAACCCTTTCTGGTGTTTATCTCGATGTTGAATTTGGTGGTTTATGATTTCGGTTTGGTATGAGTTCAAAGATTGACTTTCATGGGGTAGGTTTTCAAAGACTCTAGGGACAACAATCGACAAATAGCTAATGAGTTAAGATGATGAAGGAGTGTTAGAATGAGAAGATTCTTCATCATTTTCATCAACATTTTCATCTAAGTGATGAGATGAGGATGAATGATTAAGAGCGATGGAGGAAGAGCTAGGATTTGAGTTATGACATCTTTTCGTGCCATGATCTGATCGCGTCTTGCTCATAATGAGGAGCGTGGGGATGCATGACTCGATCATACAAGATGTAGTGATCAATTGCTAACTTGGGAAAATTTGACACAACATGATTGAACAATCTAGTTGAAAGCTTATCATAGGGTAGGATGACCTTAGGTTTGTTTCGAATCTTTTCCATTCGTTTTAGAATGAAGAATGCTAGATTATACTTTGTAGAGATTTCGATGCAATAAAGCATATGACAAAGATACGCGGGGACATGATCCGATGACCTCCTAGATTACATTTTCACAAATGATTTCAACCCATGATTTCATATGATTTTGAATTTCGCGGGTTAAAATTTTGTTTTCATCGACCACAATAGTTTTCTTATTACGAGTACGAGTTACTTGAATACGATGTATCTAACTTTATGTCCAATACAACGTATTCATTCAACTGATTAATACGGCGTATTCACTTTTATTGAATACAGCGTATCGATCATCTAATAAAGTTCTTTTCCACTCTCGAACTTTTAGCTCAATTTTTAACACCTTTTTCCCGCTGGTTCTACTGATAATTTTCTGGTTATTTTTTAGTTAAGAATGACAAAGGTAATCAAAGGAGAGTTTGAGAAACTTGAGGATCTTAAGGTCAAAGATGTTTCGCTCACTTGCGATACATCACTTAAAGTTTTCAACAATAAATCCAATCGATTAAGCCGAATGGATGACGATTTATTCACATATGAAGTTGAAGTTGCTAACATCCTATGTGACTCAAACAAGGATGATGATTCAGAGCAACGAGTGTCACATGAAGCTGATGATGATATGGGATATGATCCATTTGATGTTGCATTTACTGAATGGTTGGGGTTAAATTTTTTTAACTACAAGACGATGGATCATTATTCAAAGAAAGCGCTATGGATTTACTGGATTAGAGAAGACGGTGAAGTTAAGCTCACTGATGAAGAATCTTTTGATAATGAAGATGAAGTTGCTGAAGTCTTTAGGGTCGACACTAATATATTTAATTTTGAGACACCTATGTGAAAGACCTTCAAAGAATTTAACTATCTTTTGCAAATCGATCTAGACTTACTTACTAAGGACATTGAGGGATTCAAGACTTATGATGAATATAAAGATGATTGGATCTATGAATGAAATAGAGTTATACCATGGGTTGATGAGAAACCATGGACTGACACTAGAGTTTGGACTAAACCCAAACCAGTTAAGCATTATTGTAAGCCCTTCTATTATAAAACTAGATATTCAGAATAGCCAACATGTAGTTAGAAGAATGATGGATACTGTAATGCAGGAAACTTACCTAGAGCTTACATAGTTGGAGATTCGCTTCATTACCAAGATTATGAATGGTACGAAGCCTTCAAGGATAGCGAGCTAAAAGAATAAGCTTTAAGAAATAAAGCTATCATGGAAGGCTTAATCAGTGATGATGAATCAAGCAATGATGGTTGGAGAAGATAGAAAAGCTATGAGATTACCTACCATGATCACGATGAATTGGAATACGAGAATGAAACTCATGATGAAAGACAAGAATTATGTGAAGCTCACGAACTGCCAGCGTGCAATATGAGAAGATTCAAGATGATCAAGTATTCATTCGAATAAGACGATGAGTATGTTGCTATTAAAGAAGATGAATACGATGATTTGGCAAAAACAAACGATGATGCGTACCGAGCATACAGGAAATATTTTGCATGATGGACGAAGGATGGATGGTAACTAGAGCTGAATGCAGAGAAGCTAAAGAAAAGTCTAACTTAAAGACTTCGCTGTAAACAAAAGTGCTTCCCGGGAGACAACCCGAAATGTTATTTATCGAGTCTTTTTTAGGTTTATTTTTTTTGGGGGTGGGTGGGGGGTTTTTATTCTTTTTGTCTTTCCAGAAATCAATACGGCGTATCTGCTCCATACCATATGACGTATTGATTGTCTGGACGTTATCAGTCTTTACTTTTTATGCACTTTAAAAAACTTTATGTCAATTTGGATATACTGCGTATTCTATGATCATGATCGGCGTATCAACAGTCTGAATCGTATTTAGTTTGTTAGTTTATTTTAAATTAACCGTATGTACCAAAAATAGGATTGGTACGTTTTCCCTATTTTACAAACCAAAAGACATCGTGAAGGAATTATAGACTATATTGGTGGAGAATTTACAATTGGAATCTTGAAGTGTTGGAGTCTTGAAACTTCAAGGCGGCTGTTCAACACAAATTCTTGCTCAATAAACTCAACATGGAGAATCTACCGAGCAAATATCAGGGGAGTTTCTCATTCTAATTCTTTTTAATTCCCGTATTTAATGTTTTATCTATACAACGAGGACGTTGTATAATTCAAGTGGGGGATGGGAATTAGAATGTATACTTGTCCTAATTTTCACACTAAAAAGCTTAAATTATGCTCAAATTTAAAAAAATTTCAAGCATACTTTTGTGAAATTACTTGATACATAACCCGCACATAATAACCCTTGTTAGATATTGTGAGGATTTAACCTTATCCGTTTCCAAATGTTTACCCAAATTCCACAAAATATGAGTGTGTCGGTGATGTAGTAGACTTTAGAACTTGGCTTGGTATATCTATTCGAGACCGCAATGATGAGTACTATGGATTTAGATGGAGTAACTTATTTAAATTGGTAAATTTTAAGATTACACCCAAAACGCCTATTCAAGTTGCTTATTTACACTGGTTAGTTAACTCCCGTATAAACCTATTGTTTACTCTCATCTTAAGAGTAAGATACCCTTAGAACAACCGTAGAGCCAATCCTTTAGGAAATACACCAATTATTTGTTTTGTTACACCTTTACACCTTAGCCTACCCTGTTAGATTAAGTTTATTTTATAGTTGCTAGTTGCTTAATGTGTAAAGTATGTATTTCCCGAGTCTTGTGTCAATTTTGGTACGGTTGGAAGAATTTGCACATCGCAAATGGGAATGTATATTATAGTTAAAAATCATGTATTTTTACTACCATCCAATTAATGGTACGTCCAAAGAAATGAAAGAATTTTGGAGGATGATCCAAATATTATGATCGTGAAAATGGTGAAACTACACCGAGTTTCGTAGTATAGTGTTAGCAAAAAAAATCAAAAAAAATTAGAAAAAATGCAACAAAAAAGAGAAGGAAAAGTTTGAAGATAATCGTTTCGCAGCTACCGAAGGAATTACACGAAGGATCGATTATTCGTTGATACAAATCGACGATGTAGAGTATTGTATAAAGTGGAAGATATCGCCACTTACCTTGTAAAGTATGTAAAGTATGGGATGATTGGGAAGTTGACCGTTATGGGAACGCTAACTTAGGTTGTTATTTTTGATCTATGATCAAGACGTTGTAAATAGTTGTGTCTTAATCATGGTCACGATCGGGAAAAAAGTGTCTAGCAACTTGTATTTTAGACTTAATCTATTTGTTTTGTAATTTGTATTTAACAACAATTTACTTCTCTTTCCTAATGACTAGCCGCTAGTTTTAAGCGAATGAGGATTTGTACGAGCGTGCATGTCTATTCTGTCGTTACGGCCATGTATGCATGTCTCAGCTGTCTCGTTGGTTTACGACTTTTAGTGAAAGTTAGAAGGTCCCTACCCTATATTATTCTTCATTATAACCATTGGTTAAATTCGAATGAGGATGTGATCGAACACACGTGTCTATTCCGTCGTTACGGCCATGTATGTGTGCTTCAGCTGCCTTGTTAGAGTTATACTTCCAGTGAAACATTGAAAAATGATCAACCCTAAGCCTTATTTTACAAACCCATATTTATCTTTATAAACTTTTTACTCTTTAGCTTTAGTGGTGGAGATGTGTATCCTTGCCAAGCTTATGATAGAACACTCATCACGAGCGAGCAATTGAGCGAATTAGTTACATGTTACCATATAGATTAGTTGAGTGATTTGAGTGTTTTCATCTTCCTATTTTGTGAGGTGTTTGGTTGTGTACTTGTATTTGATTAAATAAATGCTTTTACAGAAAATATCCTTAGGGATACATTTTATAGACTTCTAAAGGCTACTTGAGGACAAGTAGGATTCAAGTGGGAGGATATTTGATGACATCAAATAACGTCTATTTTATAGCATCATTTATCCTATGTAATTAACCCATTTTGTATAATTATTGCAAAGAATTGTTACCTAATCGTTTATATTTGAGAATTGTAGTAATTATGGAGTACTTGGTGAATATTAGCAAAAGGCGCTCATTCTGGAGCTTAAACGAATATATTTTGAATATTACTATTCTGACAACCAATACGTCGTATCCATCAAGGAAGATACGGCATATCCGTGCTTGCACTCATCAAAGACCACAAAGGAAACATGATCAATACGCCATATCCAGAGAAGACCAATACGCCGTATTAGAGATATAGTATGTGAATATTCTGGAAAATATCGAACGTGGTCCCTACTCCAAGAAACCCTAATACGTCGTATCCAATACATTGGATACGCTGTATCGACAGCGACTCTAGACTCTATAAATACAAAACTCAAAAACAAGTTTTAAGTGTGCTAAATCATATTCTCGATACCTAAACCACAAAAGTCGATTTTCAGAGGAGAAAAAAAGCAGAAGAAGTCTCGCAACGCATTCTAAGCCAATAGTGAGACAAGGTGTATTTCTTATAGTGTTTGTGAATCGTTGTTTTTGGTATCTTCGTTAACTCGGTTAGTTTACCTTGGCTAAGCCATTACTTTGTATATATAATTATGATGTTTTGAAGGCTAATGTCCTTTAAGGTTTTATCCATATATTATTGAAGGATTTAAATGTTTGTTTTGTTTATATGCTACGATTTCCTTCAATTAGATCGTTTGTATACTTGTTGTATGTTTAGCTAATTTATACTTATGTTTACGTGCTTTTGTGATGCGAACTATCATTCGACTGGTGTCTGTAGTGGTACGGACCTACACAAGTAATCTAGATGTCCGGGGGGGGGGGGGGATTAGCTCTCCATATAGTATATATACATCTAGATCATAGGATCATAAATATTGTCCTTCTAAAACCATGCTAAGGATACGCTTCTGGCTTAACTAGTTAACAAAAATTGCCTTCGGTTTATGACAAGTTGACTAGCAGGTGAACCTAGATAATTCAACAAATAACGTTCTGATTCCATTAGATAGTTAGACAAGTGGACTACTAGAGTATAAATTGCCATTAAGCAGTAAGTGGGTAAAGTCTCTATGAGTTAGGGTTTAACAAGACCACTATTGCTTTAATCTCTAAGATGAATTATAATCAGTAAATAAGGATGCATTATGCGGATGCTTTAATTGTGACAGAATTAATGTGTCTAGGTTTTAGGATGAAGTCCCGCCTAAGCCTAAGAATGATATGCCACCTCGAGATAAGTAATCATTGCACTAAATAAATAAACCACATTCTAATCGGATTAATGATGGCTAATACAATTTTCAATTATAAGGCTTGACCGCTCTTTCATCTTCTGTTAATTTGCTTGCGTGGGTTAAAGTGTCTTGAATTGATTGTAGTCACCACCAAACTCGTGCCAGTCTCTCAGGCTGAACCCCCCCTTTTACATGTTATAATTAGGATTAGAACTAATATAGGATTAGCATAGGGGTGACTTAGATTAGAATTAACTTAGATTAGATAACCAAAATATTAATAAATTGAGAGATTTAACCTCGCTTCAAGTGTTCGATACCCTACTTATCACGAATCTACCACCGACCGGGTCCACTGCCTGTTAAAGTGTTGTTTTTGGTTAAGTTGGCAAAATATAAATTTAAAACTTGAATCATAAAAATTACACCACACAACGACACATCAACGACCTAGTCCAATTAGTGTCCAGATATACGCTTCGAAAGATGTTTTCTAGGTTGATGCATAGAGGTCAGATGCGTTGTACGGTTACCCTTAACATTATTAGTGGTGTGATGGTTGATGACTTAGCTTCAAGATAACATACTCCAATTCATCCTTTCGTATAATATACTTATACTATTTAAGTAAAATAGTTAAGTAATATAAGATAAATAAATAATAGACCTTAAAAATATAATTCGGTACATCCATTCTTTAACCTTAGTTACCTTAATTAATTGTATAGCTTATAGGAAATTAAACGTTTATTTACATAAAACAACTTAGAAATGTTTCATATTCTATTTTTATAAAATATATATTTTTCGTCTTTTAGTCGACTTATTAAAATAATAATATTTTTATTATTTGTCATGAAAATAAGCTTTGAGTAAAAATCTAAGTATAGAATTTTTATAAAATTTTGACATGACCAGCTCATTTATACAATGTTTTGATGATGTGTCATTTTATACACTATTTCGGTGTCATTTAACCCCTTAAATAATGCAAATATGCCTAGATTATGTGCTTAATCGTTTGTTTTCAGCACTTGGATGACTTTTGGAGGAAACACACGTAACTTGGGCTCATTTGGAGAAGAAACGGACAAGATTACGAACCTACACCAAATCTATTGAAGATTTATGCAAACAGTGGTAGGAGACGGCGTCGCAGGCATAAAGCGACGCCGTCGTGATCTATCTAGTGACGGTGTCAGGAATTTCGCAACGACGTCAGGACGTGGCTAACTTAAAGAGGATCTAGAATCATCTACGTGGCGACGGCGTCAGGATTACAAAGCGACGCCATCGCGTCGACATCTCTATAAACGTAAATCCGTTTTTAGGGTTTTAAGTGTGTAACTTTGGGGATAACTTTGTATAAACCTAGGGAGACGAACCCTAGTCATTTTAGGAGCTTTATAGCTCGTTTTTAGGGCCTCAAAACCCTATTGTACTACCTTGAATCCATGCTTTAATCAAGTAAGGTTATTTATCATTAATCATTCAATATGTCTATGTGTTGTTTGATTAATTTATCTTCTTGCTTTTTTATAACATGCGAGGCTAAACCCTCATTTGTATTTATCTATTATTGTATGAAACTTAGGTTGTAGATCCTTTTGATGTTGCTTCTTGTTGATGAATGTGCGCGTTAGGCTTTAGAAAACCAGCTTTTATCTGTATCGCTGTTGATATGTCTAGGGAAACGCGAGTAGTGTAGAAAGGATACCATCAATAACAGTCTTCATACTACCTTACCCATTATATGGTTGATCCCTCTTAAGTTATTTCACATGCATTTAATATAATCTTAGGGTCCCTGTAATAGTCTTCATACTACCTTACTTGTGTGTTTCCTTAACGGAATATTAAATAGACAGTGGGTTCGTGTAATCCGTTCATGACCTAGGAAATACTTACACAGATCATCACAAGTGTGACAAAGTAACGGATCTAGGAGAAGCAATCTGAGGACTAGTTTGTCCAAGAACAATGGGTTGACACGGTCGATCATGACAGAAAATGGACTGAAGTAGAAAAAGAGGAAGATTCCAACGAAGTGCAGTTTCCTTCTACCCTAGGACAGATCCAGTCGAGCTACTCGAGTGGAAGACCCTGAAGAACCGGTTGAAACCCTCAAGCATCGAACCATCCAAACTAAAGCTAAAAGAATTACCCGAACACCTTGAGTACGCTTTTCTCTAGGAAAACAACCAACTCCTAGTAGGGATCGACTCATCCTTCTGTACTCACAAAATTCTTATAGAAGCCAAGTTCAAACCAAGTGTCCAACCTCAAAGACGAGTAAACCCAAACATCAAGGAGGTAGTAAAGAAGGAAGTTATAAAGCCCCTTGACGCAAGGTTAATCTACCCTATCTCTGACAGTCCCTGGGTGAGTCTTGTCTAGGTTGTTCCAAAGAAGGGAGGAATGACCCTAGTAAAGAATGAGAAAAATGAGCTCATCCCACAAAGGACGGTCACGGGATGGCATGTATGTATCGACTATTGTAAATTAAATAACGTAACTCGGAAAGACCACTTTCCAATTCCGTTTATCGATTAGATGCTCGAACGCCTAGCAGGACACGAATAATACTGCTTCCTAGAAGGATTTTTAGGGTATTTCCAAATTCCTATTGCTCCAGAGGATCACGAGAAAACCACATTCACCTGCCCTTACAGAACCTTCGCATACAAACGAATGCCTTTCGGATTATGCATTGCTCCAGCTACCTTTTAGCGTTGTATGACGGCTATATTCCATGAACTTAATGAGGATATCATAGAGGTATTTGTGGATGATTTCTCTGTCTTTGATAGTTCCTTCGACCACTGCCTAAAAAACCTTGAAAAGATGCTAAAAAGGTATGAGGAGACCAACCTTGTGTTAAACTGGGAAAAGTGCCACTTCATGGTTAAGGAAGGAATCATCCTCGGCCATAAGGTCTCAGGTGCAGGAATTAAGGTCGATAAAGCAAAAATCGAGGAAATCTCTAAATTACCTTATCCCACGAATGTAAAAGCTATCCGAAGTTTTCTAGGTCACGTTGGTTTCTATAGAAGATTCATAAAAGATTTCTCATAAGTTGCGTGCCCAATGACCCAGCTCTTGGTAAAAGGCCCCCGTTCAATTTCTCTGAAGAATGCATCCAAGCTTTTGATAAGTTAAAACGCGAACTAACGCAAGTCCTAATTATGATCAAGCCAAATTAGTCATTACCATTTGAAGTCATGTGCGAAGCAAATGATTATGCTATCGGAGCAGTGTTAGGGCAAATGATTGACAAGCATTTTAAGCCCATACACTACGCCAGCAAAACAATGAACGAAGCACAAGAAAACTACAAAACTACCAAGAAAGAGCTTTTAGCTGTCATTTTCGCATTCGATAAGTTTCGTCAATACTTGGTCTTATCCAAGACCATCATTTTCACGGATCATTCTGCTCTGCAATATCTCTTCACTAAACACGATGCAAAACCACGACTGATTAGATGGGTCCTGCTACTTCAAGAATTCGATATCAAAATCCATGATAAGAAAGGTGCTAAAAATCTAGCAGTCGATCATCTCTCCCGGCTTGAAAACCCCAACCTAGGAAAGCTAACCAAAGCTAAAATAAGGGATCTATTCCTTAAAGAGCGATTAATGGCAGTCTCTGATAAGAATAACGAACCATGGTATGTCGACTACGCTAACTATCTAGCTAGCCGAGTACTGCCCTTCCGATCCACCCGCCAAGAGAAATAAAAGTTCTTTAGCGATTTAAGGCATTACTTTTGGGATGAACCGTTCCTATTCAAGCAATGTGCTGACCAAATCATACGAAGGTGCGTTGCCGTAGATGAGGCAACACAAATCATTTAACAATGTCATAGTGGACCATTTGGAGGACATTATGGTATCGCCACTACTGCAAGAAAAGTCTTTGAAGCCAGTTTCTACTTGCCACATATCTTCCGTGACGTACGCCGGTTGGTCCAAGTTTACGATGCATGTCAACAAGCCGACAATATCTCTTCAAGGGACGAAACACCTCAAAAGTACATCCAAGTCTACGAAATATTCGATGTTTAGGGAATAGAATTTATAGGACCTTTCCGCTCATCAAACGAAAACAAATACATCCTAGTAGCAATAGACTATGAGTCAAAATAGGTATAGGCTCAAGCCTTTCCCACCAATGATGCTCAGAATGTAGTGAACTTCCTCAAGAGCCTATTCGCATGATTTGGAATACTAAAGGCCTTTATTAGTGACACGGGTACTCATTTCTGTTACTACCAGATAGAGAAAGCAATGAAAAGGTATGGAGTAGTTTAGCGATTCTCCACCGCATATCACCCGCAGACAAACGGGCAGGTCAAAAACACAAACCGGGCAATAAAGTGTATCCTTGAGAAAACCATCAACGACAACAAGAAAGATTGGTCCTATAAATTAGATAATGAATTATGGGCATTTCGGACAACGTTTAAAACCCCTCTAGGAACAACCTCATTTAGAATAATATATGGTAAGGCATGCCATCTTCCTATCGAATTAGAACACAAAGTCTACTGGGCCATTAAGAATTGCAATATGGACCTTACGAAAGCTGGGGCAAACCGGTTCTTACAGATTAATGAGCTGGACGAGATGAGACTCGATGCTTATGAATCATCCATCTCTTATAAGGAGAGAACAAAAAGATGGCACGATAAATAGATAAAAGCACCAACTAACTATGAAAGAGATGATAAGGTACTTCTCTTCAATTCACGTTTAAGGTTGTTCCCCAAGAAACGGAAGTCGAGGTGGTACAGACCATTTTCGGTAAGCAAAGACATGAAAAATAGCGCAATTGAGCTATATGATGAAGATGGGAACGAATTCATTGTAAATAAACAAAGGGTGAAACCATATCAAAAAAACGTATTGGACACCAACAGAGATGACGATATAACACTGGATGATGAAGGAGAAGTCACGTAAGAACGTGTGACTTCGAGTCTAGCTACAAGACTCATAAATAAAGAAAAGCGCTTTTTGGGAGGTAACCTAATATTTACTTTCTCTCATATTAGGAGTGTCGTATGTTTTAATTATTTATTGTTTTTTATTATGTTTGAATGAATTTTATAATCATGCTTTGTTTGTTTATAACTTCGTCTTATTTGCAATCAAAGGTATTTTGCAACAAAATAAGTGTAGGGGAATATATCTGGTTTTTAAGAACCAAATTCAAACATTTAAAATAAATTGTTTAGATTAATTCGCGTCAATTTCAAGTCATATGATTGTAATGATTAATTCCAGATTTTTATGCAGTGTTTTCTTTAAATTTAACTAATAGAATTGCGTGCAGGAAATTTCACATTAAAAACGAAGAAGAAATTTTTACAGACCCAGAAGACGGTGTTGGGATTAACACCCGACGGCGTCGCGTCTCCAGGAATGTAAAAATTCGAATTTTTTTCAAGTATTTCTGAAAAATAAAATGTGCAATATTTTAGAATTTGTAATTATTTTGTAAACCTGCATAAACCTATGATTTCATCATTACTCTCATCATATCTTTACTGTTTTCATAGAGTCAAAACCCTAAACTCTCATTGTATTTATATCTATCCCGTCGATTTTATGCTTGGTGTAGTTGTCTTTGTCTTTGATTACAGGTTATATTTGACGAGAAGAAGCTTGGAAGTTCTTAGGAAGTTTCATTGGACAGTTCTTGGAGGACGATTTAACCAGTTATCGCATGTTTCTTCTCTATTATTGAGCAAACCAAGGGAGTACTCATTTTCTAATTCATTATTGAGCAAGCCTTAGAAACTATTCCTTCATTTGCCATTTGCTTTGTCCTTAAAATGATGGGTAATATATTGAAACATAGCATAAAAGGGTAATTTTGACCCAAATTTAAATTTTTTTATGACACATACCGATGAAAACCAAGTATTAATAGCGTCTCATGTATAGGAATGTGTATGACTAGCACAAAAATCCTTAAAATTTCATCCAAAAAAGTGAGGTTCGCCTTTAGATCTTTAGGAATTCGAGTATCCATTATTGATACCCAAGATAATTTGTACATTTAGCTTTCTCGAGTTAAGGTTCGAATGCAGTCATATGTGTTTATTCCATCACTACGGATGTGTATGTTTGGTCTTTGTCGCCTTTTATGAAGCATTGGTATCGGTATTAAATTATATGAGTGTGCCGGTAGTATATTAAATTATAGAACTTGTTTTTGTGATGCATCATGAGACCACATAGTCAATATTAGGATTTGCTAGAAAAGAGGCCCTAAGATTAACCCATGTTTTTAAATCTGTAATTGTTATTATGGTCACATCGACTATATAACTATCCCACACCCTAGCCATGCACTCATTTTTAGTGCAAGATACCCCTAGTACAACCCTCCAAGCCTATCCTTTTTTATGGTTCTCGTAATTTCCTGGTTAAGCAAGACTATTAATGATGAGCATTGTCACCCATAAACCAATTGTTACACCTAAATTGCCTTAGCCTACCTTGTATCTACTCACTTTTAGTACATTATTGTTTTAACCCAAGTTAATTATTGAGTACACGGTCGCTAAGTCCTTATCCTTGTAAATACTGTTTTGGGACGATTGGGATTCATGGTAGTATTCATCTTATGAAGAATTAGGGAAGAATTAATTTATTACCCCTAATAGAGCTCAATAAGCTCCATGTCATTTTGATCCACCTTAAACTGGGTCATTAGTTAGATTGTAAATAATCGAGTATGTAAAAGTCTAAGTGTAGGGGTGTATCTATAAACCCCCATGATGTATTATATGTTTAAGCAATTGCAGGGCAAAAGTGTATAAAAAATGTATATAAAAAAGAGTGAAAAAAATGCACGGGCTGCCATTTGCTTATGTTTATGTTTATATCAGAGACAAGAAAAGAAAAAGAAAGAGATTGGTGTAGAGTTGTGTAGAGTTTTGTTATATCTTGCCGAGTCTTGCTTAGCAACCAAACCAGACGTGTTATTCTTATTAATAATAAGCTAAACCCTTTCACTCCAAATTTACCAAAAGTCAGCCACCAAATGTATCCCATCCATTCGTTTTTGTTAATGTTATCTTACACCAACACCTCACAACCCTTTTGTCACTCTTGGATAGTAATGAATAATGTTTGCGCCTAGCGGTGGAGGTTTGATCATTTACCAAGCCTATGGTAATTTATATGCTATGACATGTAATGAGTGTTGACTTTCCATTTCCCCATTATGTTATAATTTATTATACACCCGAGTGAAAGAGAGAATCCTAAACACTTATATGAGGTGCTAGTATGTACTTTCTGTGTTTTAATTATGAGGTCTAGAAGGTTGTGTTGTAAAATACTTTTAAAGAGTAGGTTAAATGACCCTAATATTGCTATTGTCTAGGTAGAAAAACCCATTTGCTTAAGGACAAGCAAATCCCAAGTGTAGGGGTATTTTTTGAGGTGTCATTTTATACACTATTTCGGTGTTAATTAACCCCTTAAATCATGCAAATATACCCAGATTATGTGCTTAATCATTTGTTTTTAGGTTTTTAGCACTTGGATGGATTTTGGAGGAAAGACACGTGACTTGGACTCATTTGGAGAAGAAACACACAAGATTACAGACCTACACCAAATCTCTTGAAGATTTATGTAAACAGTGGCTGAAGACGACGTCGCAGGCATAAAGCGACGTCGTCGTGATCTATTTAGTGACGGAGTCAGGAATTTCGAGACGGCGTCAGGACATGGCCGACTTAAAGATGATCTAGAATCATCTACGTGGCGACGGCGTCAGGATTACAAAGTGACGCCGTCGCGTCGACATCTCCATAAATATAAATCCGTTTTTAGGGTTTTAAGTGTGTAACTTTGGGGATAACTTTGTATAAACCTAGGGAGACAAACCCTAGTCGTTTTAGGAGCTTTATAGGTTGTTTTTAGGGCCTCAAAACCCTATTGTACTACCTTGAATCCATGTTTTAATCAAAGGTTATTTATCATTAATCATTTAGTATGTCTATGTGTTGTTTGATTAATTTATCTTCTTGCTTTCTTTATAACATGTGAGGCTAAACCCTTCTTTGTATTTATCTATGATTGTATGAAACTTAGTTTGTAGATCCTTTTGATGTTGCTTCTTGTTGATGAATGTGCGCGTTAGGCTTTAGAAAACCAGATTTTGTCTGTATCGCTATTGATAGGTCTAAGGAAACGTGAGTTGTGTAGAAAGGATACCATCGGCAACAGTTTTCATACTACCTTACCCATTATATGTTTGATCCCTCTTAAGTTATTTCACATGCATTTAATATACTCTTAGGGGCCTTGTAATAGTGTTCATACTACATTACTTGTGCGCCGCCTTAATGGAATATTAAATAGATGGCGGGTTCGTGTAATCCGTTCATGACCTAGGAAATACTTATACAAATCATCACAAGTGTGACAAAGCAATTGATCTAGGAGAAGCAATATGAGGAGTAGTGCATGATTTGGTAAATACATCTGCTTATCATAAAGTTATCACCAGTAGATTAGATATTAATTAGTTTAGTAATTAGTTAAAGAAACCAACCTCTCAAACTATAGATTTACCTGCTTTCTATTAAATATAAAAACACAAAAATAATCTTCCCTCAACCCTTAGAATTCTGTTAGACCATGATCAAGCCTTCCCAACCTATTCCCTTAGAGAATGATAACAACCTCCGAGTCTTGCCTATACTACACTACAATGACTAGGTACACTGCCTAGGGGATTGTAAAACTTCCTGTGAAGTCTTCGCAACCCTCACATCACGCTTTCCAAGGTTTCAAACCTCAATTTCAAACACTTTTTCCTAATTTCACCTCCGACAAAATTTCAAAAATCCATATTTCACAACATTTATCAAAACACATTTGCCCAAATGACTTTGCATATCATTACTTAAGTATGTTTGCCTTCCAAAAGTTTGTTAAAACACGTAAAGTGACTAGTTTTCTCTTATTAGGCCTTAAAGCCCAATAGAGGTCCATTAAGTTATTCATAGTTATAAGATACGATTTAGGCCCAATACTAAAGCCCATTTGTAAATATAAGCCCAAATGGTAGTTACCAATATAATTTGAACCACAATAAGCTTACAATAAGCCACGACTTATTAGGCTTATTGGGCCGTGAGCCTTATAAGCTCCCAAACAAATATATTAAGCTTTTAAATAAGCTAATAAGCTACGTAGTACATTTGGTTATTACCATAAGCTATCAAAGTTGTCCACAAAAATACGACATAAGAGGTAAGTAACCAAAAATAGCTATTCTATTATCCTTGTGGTTTTCGAACCAATATAAGCCCATAAATAGGTTCACTAGTGCTTATAAATAAGCCAAATAAGCTACTAACCCAAATAAGCTAAATAACAAATAAATATTTTTCAACCATCATAACCACGACAATAAAAGTACAAAAACATTTGTTTCTTATTCGACCAAAAACACACCCTTTATTAGTTTTCGTAAATTTTTCATGTTTGATTTTTACCAAACGCACCGTACAACTAGCTTCTACGCATCATCAGACATTCAAAAGTACAAGTTAAATTCAAAATTTAGAAGACTTACAAAGAGGGTTTTAAAAGCGAGTTAGGACACGATCTGACAACCCAAACATTGTTTAAACGATAACTCGAATACTAGAATAAACCCAAAACTTCTATGTCTTCATGTTCTTGATCAAGTTGTAAAAATTTTAAGTATGTCTGTGTGTTAGGGTCGGGCGAACCAAAACAAGAGAGAAAGAGAGAAAATGTTTTGAGATCAAAATGAGAAATGCATGTTGTGTGTGTGGTGGCTTATGATATAAGCTTACAATAGTACATGGGGACCAAAAGAAAAAAAGGGACCCACATGTCTCCTAGTGGGTTCGAACCGGCCAAGGGTATCCAAGGGCTCGGGATGCTTGCGTTTTGTGTCGGGTTCGCTTAAGACTCAAGTTTCACCAATTTAAAATGTTACCTGAAGTTTCTTAGTATTTTTAATGGACTTAAAAATATTTTTTCAAGAATCTCGATTATTTACACGACATATTTCACAGTTAAAATGCCTTAGATTCAATTTGAGCATAAACGAACGTGTCGGGACTCATTTTTCGGAATTTGAAGCTATTTACGGGATGAACCTCCCGGAACATAATAAACATAGATAAAATCCTCTAAAAGGATTAACACAAGCAACATAAACACCAGATAACCAAAATCACATTGATTCACCACCATCAACAAGGTACTTGCTTCAACAAAGTTGGCAAAAGTCAAATAGTCAAAGGACTAAATTAGAACATTCAAAATCTCAGAAAAGGGCAAGGGTTACAATTATGCATGTATGCAAAAATGTTTTTATGTTGTATTATAAATGCATAACAACAAATTTATTGTGATCCTAACGTGAGTGATTTTGAAATAAAATTAGGGTCTTATGTTCGAAAATAAATTTTGACAAACACACTAATATATGCAAATCCTATGTCTATGGGAAGCATATTAGTTATACATTGTATTCTAGTAGTCCTAATTGTACATAATTGCAATAAAAATAAAAAAATCCCCAATTTTAATTTTTGTGTTCATCATGAACCCTAGACATAAATTAAAAGAAAATAAACGAAATGACTTACAATTGATGATGTTAATGATGTTAGAAATGATTGTATGTGTTTTATGAGTCGTTGCGTGGTGTATATTTTTATGATTCAAGTTTTAAATTTATATTTTGCCGACTTAACAAAAAACAACACTTTAACGGGCAGTGTACCCGGATGATGGTAGATTCGTGGTAAGTAGGGTGTCGAACACTTGAAGCAAGGTTAAATATCTTAATTTATTAATATTTTGGTTATCTAATCTAAGTTAGTTCTAATCTAAGTGAAACCTATAATAATCCTATGTTAGTTTTAATCCTAACAGGTAAAAGGGGGTTTCGGGGGTTTCAGCCTGAGAGACTGGCACGGGTTTGGTTGGTGACTACAATCAATTCAAGACACTTTAACCCACGCAAGCAAATTAACAGAAGATAAAAGAGCGGTCAAGCCTTATAATAGAAAACTGTATTAGCCATCATTAATCCGATTAGAAGGTTGGTTTGTTTATTCAGTGCAATGATTACTTATCTCGAAGAGGCATATCATTCTTAGACTTAGGCGGGACTTCATCCTAAGACCTAGACACATTAATTCTGTCACAATTAAAGCATCCGCATAAAGCATCCTTATATATTGATTATAATTCATCTAGAGGATGACACCGTGTATGTCGAACGAACCCTAGCTCATAGAGTCTTTACCCACTTACTGCTTAACGGTAACTTGTGTTAGGTGGTAGTCCACAATCCAAACTATAGCAATGATCAGAATGTTATTAGTTAGTACTAAGCCACTACCTTCTATGGTACAACCAGTTTAATCGAGGCAAGCAGGACGTTATTAGTGATCCTATTTGTTCCACCTATACGCATTACTATATGGAGAGCTATCCCGGACTCTTAGCCTAAGCCCAAACAACACCGAAGTTGCAGCGCATTAAATATGTATGACTAGACCCAGTTGAATGATAGGTCGCGTACTTAAGAACGTAAACAAGTATCATGTGATAAACATAATCAATAAATCAACGATATATTAAGCAATCGAGATATAAACAAAACCAAACATTTGGATCTTCGTAATAATGGCTAATACCCGAAGGTATTAGCCTTTAAACATCATAATTAATACAAGAGTAATGGCTTAGCCAAGGTAAACTAACCGATTTAATGAATGATACCAAAAACTGAACAATTACAAAAGTATAAGAAATTACACGTTGTTTCCTATGGATTGTAATGCGTTGCAAGACCTCTTGTACTCTTTTTCTCCTCTGAAAATTGACTTTTGTGGTTTAGGTATCGAGGACTGATTTAGCACACTTAAAACTCATTTTTGAGTTTTGTATTTATAGGGTCTGGAGTCGGTGTCAATACGGCTTATCCAAGGTATTGGATACGACGTACTGGGGTTTCTTGGAGTAGGGACCACATTTGATATCTTCCAGAATATTCGCATACTATATCTCCAATACGGCGTATTGGTCTTCACGGGATACGGCGTATTGATCAAGTTTCCTTTGTGGTCTTTGGTGAGTGCAGGCACGGATACGCCGTATCTTGTTCTTTGAGGGTGATGGTTCATCTTCTGATAAATGGGGAGATTATGGTGTGGCAGGTGACGATTATGAAGGACCTCCAGTATTTGATGATAATCAATATGAAGAAGAATCGATGCCAGTTTATGATACCGATCTTGAAGATGTCATTGAGGAAGAAGAAGGATTTGTCGTGAAAGGAGAATTTGGTGGGGAAGAAGACAAAATTGAAGACGTGCTAGTTGTGGCTAATGATCTTTGTTCTTCATTGATCCAAACTACTTTAAATGTTGATTTTGAGGAAGACATCAATACAAAATCACACGAGTTGATGTCATTTGGAAAAATTATTCTTATCAAGGTTTGCAAAAGTTCCTTCAAATTTCTGATTGGTAAAAAATATCAAGAATGGTATTTGAAACTTGCACCCATGGTCGATAAGTTCGGTTTTAAGACGATCAAGGTTCGAGGTCGAGTCATTATAAAGAAAGGGAATTTGATGCAAGGATACAAATTTGGATGCTACAAGTACAAGGGACGAGTAAGGCAAACTCGAAGGACGAAGTTTTTAAGTGGGGGAGAAGATGCGGTTAATGGTCGAGTTTTGTAGATTACCGTTTATATTTATCTTATATGTTGTGTCTCGTAGTTTATGTTTATACTTGTTTTATATCCCACATCTCCCTAGAAGGCAAACATGTAAGCACTCCTTCTCCTATAAAAGGAGGTGCAAGCTTTAGGCGTAGGATATGGGTTTTTATATTTTGATATTTATCATAAAGCTTTTGCTTAATCAATCTATTCTTGGCGGATTTTGCTAAAATTCCTCTTTAATAATCGGTATTCGTTTGAATGCAACGATTGTTGGCAGTTTGCCTGATTATCGGTATTACTTTTGAATCAATGATTAGTTGGACAGATTGTTTCTGGTATTCCATGATGGAATCTAACAGATCAATATTTGTGTTATCACGTTATTAGTCCTACATCAGTTGGAAATCTCTCTTTTTTTTACTACTTCAATTCGTGTGTTCCTTTAATTTTCACTACACATCAGATTCTAGATGTATAAATATACTATATGGAGTAGATCTCCCGGGCATCTAGATTACTTGGTCCTAATTTCACTAGAACCATTGAATGATAGGTCGCAACAAAAGCACGTAAGCAAGTATGAATTGAAAACATAAACAAGCATGCAACGATAAATTAATCAATCGAGATATAAATAACAACCAAACATTTATATCATCATAAAAAATGGCTAATACCCAAGTATTAGCCTTTAAACATCAAAATTAATACAAGAGTAATTGTTTTAGCCCAAGGTAAACAAACCGAATTAACGAATGATACAAAAACTGAACGATAACAAAGTATAAAGAAACTTACACATTTGTTTTCTATAATGAATGTTGTTGCAAGACCTCCTTCTGCTCTTTTTTCTCCTTTGAAAATTGACATTTTATGATTTTAGTTACGAAATATGGATTTAGCACTCTTAAAACTCGCTTTTAAGTTTTGTAATTGATAGGGTCTGGAAGTCAGTTTCGATACGGCGTAATCTAAGGGATTTGGATACGACTATTCGAGTTTCTTGAGTGGGACCACGTTTGATATCTTCCAGAATATTCACATACTATATCTTCAATACGGTGTATTGACTTCTTCTAGATACGGTGTATTGATCTTCTTTCCTTTGTGGTCTTTGGTGAGTGCAGGCACGGATACGCCGTATCTTCCTTGATGGATACGGCGTATTGGTTGTTAGAATAGTAAATCTTCAAAATATCTTCATTTAAGCTCCAGAATGCGCGCCTTTTGCTAATATTCACCAAGTACTCTATAATTACTGTAATTCTCAAATATAAACGATTAAGTAACAATTTTTTGCAATAATTATACAAAATGGGTTAAATATATGGGATAAATGATGCTATAAAATAGACCTTATTTGATTTCATCAAATATCCCCCCACTTGAATCCTACTTGTCCTCAAGTAGCCTTTAGAAGTTATAAAAATGTATCCCTACGGATATTTTCCGTTAAAGCATTTATTTGATCTATTACGAGTACACAACTGAAAAAAACACCTCGTGAAGATAGGAAAGACTGAAAACACTCAAATCACTCAACTAATCATGTGGTAACATGACAACTAATTCCCGCTCAATTGCTCGTCGTGAGCTATTCTATCATAAGCTTGGCAAGGATACACATCTCTACCGCTAAAGCTAAGGAGTAACAAGTTTATAAAGGTAAATATGGGTTTTTAAGATAAGGCTTAGGGTTGATCATTCTACAATCTTTCACCAAAAGTACCACTCCAACAAGGCAGCTGAAGCACACATACATGGCCGTAACGACGGAATAGACATGTGTGTTCGATCACATCCTCATTCGAATTTAACCAACAGTTAGGATGAAGAATGATATAGGGTAGGGATCTTCTAACTTTCACCAATAGTAATAAACCAACAAGGCAGCTGAGACATGCATACATGGCCGTAACGACGGAATAGACATGCACGCTCGATCACATCCTCATTCGCGTAAAACCCATGGTTAATGATTAGGAAAGGGAATTAAATTGTTGTTAAATAAAAATTACGAAACAAATAGATTAAGTCTAAAATACAAGTTGCTAGACACTTTTTCCCGACCGTTACCATGATAAAGACACAACTATTTACAACGTCTTGATCATAGATAAAAAACAACATCCTAAGTTGGCGTTCCCATAACGGTAAACTTCCCAATCATCCCATACTTTTACAAGGCAAGTGGAGATATCTTCCACTTTATACAATACTATACATCGTCGATTTGTATCAACGAATAATCGATCCTTCGTGTAATTCCTTCGGTAGTTGCGAAACGATTATCTTCAAACTTTCCTTCTCTTTTTTGTTGCGATTTTTCTGATTTTTTTATTTTTTTTGCTAACACTATACTACGAAACTCGGTGTATTTCATCAGTCAAGATTATATTAATTACGGATAATTCCTTCGATATTCTTATTCTTCGGATGTACCATTAATTGCGTTGGTAGTAAAATACATGTGTTTTTTGACTTTAAATACATTCACATTTGATAATGTGCAAATATTCAACGTCCAAAGATTAGGATAAATTTTGACAACCAAGACTCTTGGAAAATACCAAACTGTACACTTTAAGCAATAGCAAACTGTAAAATAAACTTAATATAAACAGGGTAGGCTAAGGTGTAAAAGGTGTAACGAAATAAAACAACTTGGTGTATTTCCTTCTTGGATAGCCTCTTCGGGTTGTTCTAGGAGGTATCTTACTCTTAAAGTCGAGAATACACAAGGGTTTTAACGGGGGGTTAACCTAATGCGTGTAGTAGTTAATAGGAAACATGTAAGGTGATTTGGGTGTAATCCATAATTTTACCAATTTTAAACAAGTTACTCCATCTAAATCCATAGTACTTTTCCACTGCGGTCTCGATAGATATTCCAATTCAAGTTCTAACAGTCTACTACTTCCCGGCACACTCCCATATTTTGTGGAATTTGGGTATAACATTGGAAAGGTAGGTTTAAATCCTTCAAATATCTAATAAGGGTTATTTTGTGCGGGTTATGTATCAAGTAATTTCACAAAAGTATGCTTATTTTTTTTAAATTTTAGCATAATTTAAGCATTTTAGTGTGAAAAATAGGTCAAGTAAACATTCTAATTCCATCCCCCACTTGAATTATACAACGTCCTCATTGTATAGATCAAACATTAAATACGGGAATTAAAAAGAATTAAAATGAGAAACTCCCCTAGTATTTGCTCGGTAGATTATCCATGTTGATTTATTGATAAAGAATTTGTGTTGAACAACTGCCTTGAGGTTTCAAGACTCCAACACTTCAAGATCTCCAGATTTGTAAATTCTCCACTAATATTCGTCGATATTTCTTTCACGAGGTCCTATGTAAAAATAGGAAAATGTGTATTCCTATCTTGGTACCTACGGTTAATTTAAACTAAACTAAACAAACTAAATACGAGTCAGTCTGGTGAATATGCCGTATCATGTGCATGAATACGCCGTATTGCCAGAATTGACAATAATGTTTTTAAAGTGCATAAAAAATAAAGACTGATAACGTCTACACAATCAATACGCCGTATGGTATGGAGCGGATACGCCGTATTGATGTCTGGTAAGACAGACTCAATAAAATTTAAATAACATTCTGGGTTGTCTCACGGGAAGAACTTTTGTTTATAGCAAAGTCTTTAAGTTAGACTTTTTTCAGCTTCTCTTCATAGTTTATTTGGTGCGCGTCACCTTTCATCCGTTGTCCTTTTTTTGAAAAATATCTTGGTAGATTTTGGACATATTATCATCGTTTCTCTCCAAATATCATATTCACATCTTCTTATATCAATATATTCTTCATTGGGTCCAAGCGAGTACTGAATAGCTTCAAACTTTTCTGCTTTGCACATTGTTTTGTTAGGTTGTTCATCAATAGATTTGGATGTATTGCTATATTTGTGCTTCGTCTGACTTTGTTTATTTTCCTTTTCGGTGTCGCTCTTTCCACATGTTATCAGATAAGGTTTGAAGAACGAGTCAGTAGTAGTATTGTTATTACTCAAGATGTTGTCATCCATTCGTCTCTTATTCCAACTCCCGTTCATCCAAGCATGAAACAATACTTTTTTAGTTCTTCTATCTATTTTCATATGTTTATCAAATGATGAATTTACTCGCAACATGAATTCAAGTGGATCAATTCCCCATTTATCTCTTTCGTCCAACATTTCTTCTTCACTGTCGTATGATTCAGGATAAAATTATAGAAAAATTTCTCAACAAGTTCTTCCTAAACGGTGATTTTTCCTTCCCCTTGTTTATCCACCATTGTCGTGCGTCATCAGCTAGTGAGAGATGAAAGACTTTCATTCGTAGTTTATGGGAATCCACACCAGGAATGTAGATTAAATCAACCATTTCAAGCACATTAGTGATGTGGTTCACTACATCTTTGTCAATCCATCTGTGGTATGCACTCTTTTGTAATTCCACCAAAAATTCATTGCTGAGTTCCATGTTTATATCGCTACTGGTGATAGAAAGATTTGATTCATTTTGAGCATTCACTATGTATTCCTCTTAAATTATTTCTGCCATGACTTTTTATGGTATCTTCTTCAGTCTACTAGCTCTGCTAAGTACTTCCTGCAACAAGGGTAAAAATATTAGCAGGATTTGCTCTGAAGAAAGATAGAAAATGTTAGGATTAAAAGTCTTCTTGATGTTGTTTGGATTACTGCTGCTCATGTTTAGATTACTACTGCTAGTACACAGTTAGTATTGCTAGTGATTATTAGTACTGCTAATGAACTTCAAAGAAAATATGCTAAGTAGTTACTACTGCTAGTACAAAGTTAAGACCGCTCAGTTGAAGTTAATGCTACTAGTGAAAGTCACTACTGCTAGTGAATATCAAGTTAATGTTGCTAGTTAGTACTGCTTATATGATATGTATTAGTTGTTTTTAGAAAAGATTTTAGATACTTAGGAAAGTATTGTAAGCCGACTAGGGCTCCTAGGTGTATAAAAGGAGGTCCTAGGGCATAGAGTTTTAGGTACCAGAATCAAAACTAAAAATCAATCTTAGTCGTATAATTCTTAGCTTCAAGGTCTTTGTAACCTTAATACTTTGAGAGTATTCGTATTATTATCATTAATAATATTGGAGCTTATTTGTTGAATTGTATGTTCATTGAATTACTGTTTCATTGATAATTTTTTTTATTATTAAAGATTAGATTCCGCATAATCTTTAATACATTCAAATACAGATTCTTCTATATTTATGTTAGATTTATCTAATATAACTAAACCTTAAACAAGCATTAAGGAATTTGATATATTGAAGTGGGATCAACAAGTGGTTTCAGAGCTTGTTGAGAAGCTGTGAATAAGCGAAACCTGTTTTTGCTAAAAGATATGGATCAAGATTCTGCACACATGGTGGCTGCATCCAAAGTTCCCATGCTCAAACCTGGTGAGTATGAGATCTGAAGGATGAGGATTGAAAAATATATCCAGATGATAGACTATTCATTATGGGAAGTCATAGAGAATGGTGCAACCTTGCCAAAAACAACAACTGTGGAAGGTGTTGTGATAGTGATGCCTATTACAACTGCTAAAGAAAAGGCTCAAAGAAGATTAGAGGTGAAAGATAGAAGTACTTTAATGATGGGCATTCCCAATGAACATCAATTAACGTTCAACTCTATAAAGGATGCTAAGAAGTTGTTAGGAGCTGTTAAAAAGAGATTTGGTAGGAATGAAGCTACAAGAAAGACTCAAAGGAATCTCTTAAAGCAGCAATATAAAAACTTCACTGCTTCAAGCTCAGAGATGCTTGATCAAACTTTTGATAGGCTCCAAAAGCTTGTAAGTCAGTTGGAGCTTTTGGATGAAAAGATTTCACAAGAAGATATTAATCAAAAGTTATTAAGAAGTTTGTCACCTGAGTGGAACACACATGCTATTGTGTGGGGGAATAAAGCTGATTTGGAGACAATGAGCATGAATGATCTCTACAACAACCTCAAGGTGTATGAACCAGAAGTTAAAGGGATGTCTAGCTCAAGTTCAAGCACACAGAACATGGCTTTTGTGTCCTCTTCAAATAATAACACTAGAAGCACTAATGAAGCAGTTAATACTACTCATGGAGTTTCTACTGCTAGCACTCAAGTTAATGATGCTAATTCTACAAATATTGATAACTTGAGTGATGTTGTTATTTGTGCATTCTTTTCTAGTCAACCAAATAGTCCTCAACTTGTACATGAGGACTTGCAACAAATCCATCCAGATGACATAGAAGAAATAGATTTGAGATGGCAAATGGCCATGTTAACTATGAAGGCAAGAAGGTTTTTGAAGAATACATGAAGGAAGCTTACTGTTAATGGCAATGAGACTATTGGTTTTGATAAGTCTAAAGTAGAGTGCTACAACTACCACAAGAGGGGACATTTTGCTAGGGATTGCAGAGCTCTAAGAAATCAAGACAACAAGAACAAGGAAAGCTCAAGAATGAGTGTGCCTGTAGAAATATCTACTTTAACAGCTTTGATGTTATGTGATAGTCTTGGTGGATATGACTAGAGTGATCAGGCTAAGGAAGCACTCATGGCATTCTCATCTTTAAATTCTAACTCAGAGGTGTCCAATGATTCTATTTGTTCAAAATCTTGTTTGAAAACTATTAAAAGATTTAAAGAAATCTGAGTTAATGGTTCTAGGATATAAGACTGGTTTAGAGTCACTGGAAGAAAAACTTGAAGTTTATAAAGCAAATGAGTCTATTTATTTACAAGATATTAAGGGCTTAAAATTTGAAATTCATGTAGGAGAAATAACTATTAGAGAGCTTAGGAAGAAGCTTGAAAAAGTTCAAAAAGAAAAAGATAACGATCAACTTAATGTAGATAAATTTGATCATGCATCTAAAAGTTTAAACAAGCTCATAGAGAGTCAGACAGTTGACAATTGCAAGAAATGTTTAGGCTATGAAATTTCATGCCTCTAACACCTGACTTGTCTTTTACTGGTTTAGATGAGTTTGTTAATGAGCCTGTAGTTGAGAACTGTAAAGCTATGTCTAGTGAAGAAGAGCCTAAGGTAGTTAGGAAGAATGATGATGCCCTAATTATTAAAGAATAGGTGTCAGATGATGAGGAAGAGGATGTGTCTCAGCCTAAAATTGAAAAGAAAACAGTTAGGCCTAGTATTGTTAAGAAAGAGTTTGTCAAATCTAAAAAACAAGAAAAATCTACTAGGAAAACTGTTAAACAAGTTGAGCAACATAGGCAAAACACTCACAGTCCAAGAGGCAATCAAAGAAATTGGAACAATATGATGTCTCAAAAACTAAGAAGCAATTTTGAGATGTTTAATAAGGTCTGCTATGTGTGTGGAAGCTTTGATCATTTGCAAGTTGATTGCAATTACCATCAAAAATAGTTTCAAAATCAAAGGATGGTAAAACCTGTTTGGAACAATGCTCAAAGGGTGAATAATCAAAACTTTGCTAAAAAGACTCACCCCTATACTAAAAGGAACATGGCTCCAAGAGTAGTACTAATGAAGTCTGACTTAGTATCAGTTAATACTGCTAGACAAGTTAATACTGCTCACTCAAAAACAACAGTTAATGCTGCTAGACCAATGTCATATCTTTCTAAAATAACACATTCAGCTGTTAAGAGGCCCATTCATAAGAACACAACATTTAAAAACAGTAATATTAATCAAAGGGTTAATACTGTTAGGGATAAAAAATTTAATACTGCTAGGCCAAAAGCAGTAGTTAATGTTGTTAAGGGAAATAATTTTAATGCTGTTAAGGCCTCAGCTTGTTGGGTTTGGAAACCAAAGCATAAAGTTTTAAAACATGTTTCTAAACACAATTGTTGGGAATAAATCTTCATCAAGAGTTAATACTGCCAAGGTATAACTAACAGTACTAATGGAGTTAGTACTGCCAGTACAAACTTAGTACTGCCAAGTGTTAGTTAATACTGCTAGAAGAAAGGTTAATACTGCTGATGGTCAAAGCTGCTGACTTGGAGATAAGGATGCAAAGAGATAAATATGGAATGTATATCTTTTATATTTTAGGAAGATTTGTATATGATTATGATTGTAATTGATCCTAAAAGTTCGGTAGTTATCTTGTAAAGGACTCCTTGTGGTGTATAAAAGGAGATCCTAGGTTAAGGGTTCATATATACTTAAGAGATAGAGATACATCTTAGAGAAAGAAGATATAGCTTCAAGGTTTGTAACCCTAGTACTAATCAAGAGTACTCGTATTATCATTAATAATATTGAAGCAGTTTGTTTTTTGTTCATTGTTCTTTGTTTGGTACTGTTCCATTGATTAATACTTCTAGAGTATTGAAGTGTAGATTCCGCATACACTTTGATATACAAACAAAGTCTCAACCATTGTTATTTTGGATTTATCCAAGGTAACATACACTTTACAAGGTAAAGAATCGAGTTCAAAGGCTTTTGGGGATCAACAAGTGGACACACAGAGCTGTTGCTTTGAAAATTTTGATCTACGAAGTATGGAGTTAGAGATACTCAGAACAATGCTTTGGCTAAGCTTCCCATGCTCAAACTCGGGGAGTATAAGATGTGGGAGATCAGAATCAAATAGTATTTTTAGATCCAAGATTATGCTCTATGGGAGGTCATAGAGAATGGGAATTCATGGGTACCTATTCCTGTAACAACACCATCAGAAACTGGTACATCAACAGCAACAAAGATGATTGTGCCTTCTACTATTGAAGAAAAGATGTGTAAAAAGAATGATGTAAAGGCAAGAAGTCTACTGCTCATGGCACTGCCCAATGAACATCAACTTACCTTCGACTAGTATGTTGATGCTCAGTCAATGTTTGTTGCAATTAAAGCTCAATTTGGAGGGAATGAAGCAACAAAGAAGACACAGAAGGCTCTGTTGAAACAACAGTATGAAAACTTTTATGCTTCAAGCTCAGAATCACTTGATTTCTATCTTTAACAGGCTTCAAAGGCTTGTTAGTAGATTGGCAATTCTGGGTGTGGTTACTCCTCTAGAAGATCTAAATGTAAAATTTTTAAGGAGCTTACCTTCTGAATGGGATACACATGAGATAGTTTGGATGAACAAACCTGATCTTGATACTATGGGTTTGGATGATTTGTACAACAATTTTAAAATTGTTGAAAAGAAGGTTATGAAATCTGTTGGTGCAAGCAATGATGATAAAAACTTGGCATTTGTAACTACTTCAGGTGCAAGCAATACTAATAATATTAATACTATTAACCCTGAAGTTAGTACTGCTACCACAAAGGTTAATACTGCTAGTACTAAAATTAGTACTGCTAGCTTTAGTGATGTCACATTATATGCCTTTCTATCCACTCAACCAAAAGGGTCTCAACTAGTTCATGAAGATCTTGAGCAACTTCATGATGATGATTTTAAGCATATTCAACCAGTCACAGGCCCTTTTACAAAGAACACATTATCAAAAAGGTGTTTTAATCAAAGATTAATATTGATAGGCCATTAGATCAACTGTTAATACTACCGGTAAGGGGGTTGATAATATGTTTAACCCTTACATGTTGGGTTTGGGAGACCCATTCAAACCCAATGGTGCATCACTGTTTATCAACAAATATAATACATTGATCACAAGCAGATCCAAGTAAGTATTGGCTTGGGTCCCAAAATAACTAACGACCATAAGTTTTTTGTGAAGATCAATTCACAACTAAATGAGAAAGGCTTTGTTGAATAGTAATGCTAGAGGCACATGACTGAACCATAGCCCATATTTTAGATTTCAAAGACTTTGATGAATGGTTATGTTACTTTGGTGGAGGGAGCCTATGGAGCAGAATTACCAGCAAAGGTAAACTATGAGTGTTTCTGAGTCTAGTTACTCGTTCTCAACAAGATCAAGATAACAATGCATTGTAATGCAATTTGGAGAGAGCTTCATATTTGGTGATGCTGCGCACAAGATCTGTTGCTGATGCTCAAATACAAGATAAAGATGGGTTACATAATGGGAATGATGCTATAGAAAAGTCTCATGATGATAGCAGTCTTAAGGATAATGGTACAGCTATTAATACTGCCAGACAGGAAATTAATACTGGTAGTAGAGAAGTTATCACTGCTATAATTTTAAATCTCACTGTAAATACCTGTGTAGTAACATATGTCATACTAATAAATACAAAAAAAATGTTAATTATGTTTTCTGTTTTGAGCTAACTCTTTTAGGATAAGCAATGAAGTGTGGAATTGGTTACGCAATGATGTCTTATTTGAAGGGAGGAAGTTGGTTGTTCTTGAAGTGTTGTGTCTTCACACCACACCAACAAATGTCATCATTCACATGTCTTAGAGACATCAAGAATTACTATCCAAGCAAACGCTACTGGAAAAGACTTCTCAAAATCTTGTTGATAGTGATAGTTACGCAGAACTATATGGTTATCAATGCTCCATTTTTACAATGAAGTCATTGCAATTCCAAAGCAAATGGCTATTGGTAAAGACTACTCAAATCTGTTAATAGCTGGTAGTTTGCCATAAACTATGCTTTGTGTGAATTTATGCGCCAAAAGAATAGAGAGAATTGGTGAGCTTAAAAATAGATAGAGAGATGTGTGAAAAACAGACTGAGTGTAAAGTGATCTAAAAGAATTAAGAGATAAAAATGTGAGCTTAGAAAACATGAAAGAGAAGGATTGTATGAAGCTATTTATTGAATGATACACAAGTTGGTGTTTGTACTGCTCTTTGGTGGAGAGTTATGACCTGCTAGCTTATTTTAGTACTGCTAGACCAAATTTGGTACTGCTGGATGACCATTAGCACTGCTTGAGCCCTAATAGAATTTATCATTAATAAACAGCGCCGTTGGAGAATAATTCCTCCATATTACCATAGATATAGGGTTTGACTAATTGGAACTTTCGTGATCCATACTATATATTCGTTTGATTTACTCATGTATAAACCAAATTTCTTAAAGACGTCCAAACCATATCCTACGTTTTTCTCTAAATATCTCGATTAACATTCTCGCCAGCTTCATACATTCCTAATACGATCATAGTCCCACATATTAATCACCTTTTTACTCATTGCTTGTAGGAATTTTGTTAAACACAATATTGGGGTTGCGTATCTTGGAAAAGTCTACAGGGAGTGAGGATTTCATCATTATGAGCTTCCATAGAGTCAAGTCATATCAGCTATGCTCTCACTAAGAAGCCAGAAATCTATATTTCATTTATCAAACAATTTTGGAGAACTGCTGAAGCTTCTACAACATAATGTAGCAGATCTTCTTACAAAAGGTTTTGATGCTGGTAGATTTCAGTACTTGGTCTCAAGTATTGGAATGCTAAATCCCTAATGCTCATATCTCTTGTTTGTTTTTGTAAAGATTGTTAAATGTTAGTACTGTTAAGTCTTTGTAAAATAATATTGCTAGTTATAATTAGTACTGCTAGTTATATTTAAAGCTGTTTGACAAAACTGTTACTTATAGTTAGTACTGCTAGTTATTTCTATGTCTCACTGTTAATCCTGTTAATAACCTTTAATACTGCTAAACAAGAAAAATGGTTAGATTATGTTTTTCTTGGTTTTAAGCTAACTCTTTCAGGATAAACAATGAAGTGTGAAATTGGTTACTCAATGATGCATTATTTGAATGTTGTTTATTTTTGAAGTGTTGGTTTTAATACCACACAACAAATGGTCATCAATTCACCATGTCTTATAGACATCAAGAATTGTCTAGTCCAGAGCAAACAACTACTGGTAAAGACTTTTCAAATCCGTTGATAGTTGATAGTTTACTCAAAAACTATATGGTCATCAATGCACCATGTTTTTACAATGAAGCATTGGCTAGTCCAAAGCAAACGGCTATTGGTAAAGACTACTTAAATCCGTTAATGGCTGGTAGTTTGCCAAAAACTATACTTTGTGTAAATTTGTGAGCCAAAAGAATAGAGAGAATTGGTGAGCTTAAAAACAGATAGAGAGATGTGTGAAAAATAGATAGAGTGTAAAGTGAGTTAAAAGAATTAAGAGATAAAATGTGAGCTTAAAAACAAAAAGAGAGATTGTATGAAGCTATTTTTTTGAATGATACACAAGTTTGGAGCTTGTACTGCTTTTGGTGGAGAAGTTAATACTGTTAGGCTTATTTTAGTACTGCTAGACCAAATTTGGTACTGCTGAATGACCGTTAGCACTGCTTGAGTCCTAACAGAATTTTTCATTAATAAATAGAGCCGTTGAGATATTTCCGCCAAATACCTATGATATAGGGTTTGACTAATTGGACTTTCATGATTTTTCTATATATTCGCATGATTCACTCACGATAACCTCAAATTTCTTTAAGTCATATCTCTACGTTTTCTCTATATAATCTCAATTAACTTTCTCCAGCCTTCATATCCCACATAATTAATTATCTTTTTACTCATGGCAAGTTTGGAATTCTGTGATAAGTACAATATGGCTTCATTTTTGGAAAAGTCTACAGGGAGTAAGGGATTTCATCAAGTTATTGACTTCCTAAGTCAAAGTCATATCAGCTATGCTCTCAC
>BQNB010027871.1:0-57202 GCA_026074375.1 Tanacetum coccineum
GTTAATTAATCTACGCTTCAACAAATACCCACATTTATACCCAATACATAAAAATTACTCAACAACATCACATATATCTTCTTTTGACTGAAATTATAGCCATTGATTCAAAGATAGAAGAAAAATTCACACTTTGGTCAAATGTGCAACATACCTCATTAATACCTAGCCGTGCCTTGTCTCTTTGACCAAAGACCAAGACCAAGACCAAGACCAAAGACAAGTTTCCTTAAGACCATGGGATATGTTTTTGACTAGAAAATGCATGCTTTTTGACCAAGACTTCCATATATACATGCATACTAGAGATAGGAGTACTCACATGCATAAACACTTAGCCAAAATTCAACAAAAACCCTCTCTTGCTCTCTACCATCCCACGGCAAGGAGCAAAGACCAAAACAAATCCATACCAAATTTTATTCAGCCTATACCCATCTATACACATCTATCCTAAGATATTCTAAGGTGTTTCCAAGCATTGAATCACCATTTGCAAGTAATAATCAAGAAAAGGAAGGCTAGGGTTTTATTAAGAAAACAAGGGTTTTCATTTATGAAAGCTTGGGTTTTGAGTCTAAACACGGGTTTAGCATTCATTTCTCATCTCATACATCATCCCTAAGGTCTTCTAAATTCCTTTATACTTTTTATTATCATTATTTTATGTGTTATATGTTATATATGGCTAAATCACCACTAAGGACTTTTAATAGTAAAAAGATTTAACACTTATTGTGTTTATGATTTACACCTTATTTCTTTATTTCATATGGTCATATATATCAATTAGGAAAAATATATGTAAAAAGTATGTTAACAGGGTTTGCTTAAGTATAAACATGGTGGGTGTAAATTAGGGTTTTAAAGTTTACATTAAAAAGTTGTAATTAAAGTATGCATACATGAATAAAAGTTTGTATTGTTTCGAACTTCATAAATTAGTTTAGTCATTATATAAAAAATAATATGACGATTCCAAAATGATAAGAAACTCGAAAAACCGATTTATAACGAAAAAGATACGTTAATTACGATTTTACGACGAGAAATACTTTTATAAAACTATTTTTATAAAAAGCACTATTCATTACAGCAACTCATATTTTTAAAACATCAAAAATATGATATAACTTTTAATTACGAGATCGTACTCGAAAGAATCGCTAAAAACGGAACTATAACGAATAAACTATGACATTTTCGATAATTAAAGTTTATAAAAGTAATTTTATAAACTATGAACAGTAAAAGTACTATTCATCAGTTGACCCAACTTTATAAAATATAATACATCTTTTAATAACAAAAACGTACTCGAAGGAATCACTAAAATCGGGATTAAAACGAATAAGTTATTACGATTACAAGTTTACACTAATTAAAACCCTAAAACGAGTAAGGAGCTGTCGTGAACAGTAAAAACACTATTCATCGCAGAATATCAATAACTTAAAAATGTAATATTTTGATCACTTGTCTTACTACGAAGACGTGGGCATAAGAAACTTCAAAATCAGGCTTAAAACGTAAAAGTTATGCTAGTTTTACTAAAACGGTAATTATAAACATTTTAACTTATTAAACACAATTTTACCAAAACCATTAGTTGGTGATTGAGCTATATAGAATATTATGTGGTTATCAAAGTACTATATTACTAGGGAGTTTCATAATGAGGCCTCCTTCGGATGGCGTATCTACAACGCGTCTTTTGGATTTAAACATTTTAAAAGTGTCCTAACTCCTCGTTACGTCATGTCATTACCTCTTGAATTATGATAGCCCGAACGATAAAGTACGATGTAACAACATATAAGATTATATTTATGTTATTAATAAAGTACTCGGTACTTATAAACGACCTATATTTAATTTAGGAAGCATTCGGGAAAATCGTGATAGCATTCCCACCACTAGATATAAATTATCAAATCACTCACTTGAGGTGGAGATCATACCCCACACTTTTTACGGTTTTTACTGATTTACTATTAATTGGGGTGGAAAACATGCTTTTGTTTACAAATTGGACGCAAGTGAGAAATTTTGCAGTTGTATTACGATGTAGCCTACGTAGCGTGAACCCAATTAAGCCGCGATTATCATAAACAGTCAATTGCATAGATGTAGTTTGGTAAATTACATTTGTGACGCGAATGTTATTTAATAGATCTATTTGGGAAACGACCTCCCCGTTCGGGTACTAGCTATCCACCGGAAACGAACGTTATAGCATTAGTCAATCGGGATGTTTGGGTTAGAACATCATTTCGGCTGGAGTAGCAATATATTGCGAACAAGACTGTCGATCTTCAATGTCATGAGCTTAGTGTATATGTAATCTGGGTTTATGATTGTTTGCCTATGTTGTAACCATCACCGAAAGTCTTGCGTCTGCATAATTTTAATAACATATACCTATTAATTCACCAACATTTTTGTTGACGTTTTAAGAAATGTTTCAGGAGGTCAATATGGCACGAGGTGCCGTAAGGATGCATTGTTTACGGTTTTGGATTGTACGCTTAAAGACTTATAAAATCATATTTTGGGAAATCTATGTCATCTTTTGGTAATATAAACAAGGAACAAGTAAAAGCTATAAGCTTTTGGTTAATATGTCTTTTTTAATTAAATCATGTATCAATTTTAAAAAACACTTTTGTGTCGTTATACCTTATATATATCTTGTGCTGTTGATCTTGAAAGTAACACGCCCACCGGACACCTTATTCTGCTGCATACCCTATTTGGGGGTGTTACAGTTTAGGTTTAATTGGTGACAGATTAACTAGCTACAAACCTCGAGTCTAGGGAGAAGATCCACCTAACTTTGGAATGATATACCACCAACGAATTAATACAATCATTGCACAATAGACAATCAAGGCATTTTATTAGATTAAACTGGCTAATACATTTTTCACTCAGATTTGACGAGCTTTCCCAATCTTTTGTTTTCTTTGTGTGCCGTTATTTGTAACATCTTAGATAGTTAGAACTAAACTCGTGCCAGTCTCTCATGCTGAAAACCCCCCTTTGTGTTAGTTTAAGTTTAATTAGATTTATTTAGAATAATTAGATTAGATTAGTATTAAACCTAGGTAAATAAAATATCGGTAGAATTAAGAGTTAACTTCCACTCTCAGTGATCGACACCCTACTTACCACGAAGCTACATCTGATCGGGTACACTACCCGTTAGAGTGTTGTTTTAGGTATAGTCGGCATAAAATAAATAGTAAAACTTGATAATAAATAACAACCTACACGACAACACATCAACAAGTCACGTCAAACAAGATTTTTAAAAATAAATTGTATATTAAAACTTGAATCGATATATGGAATAGGAAAAATATTTAGAAGGGCAATCTATGCAAAGATCACCACTATTTGAAATTGAAGGATTTATATATTGAACAATAGAGTTATCTAAACTTATTATGAAATCAAAAGACAAGATCTTTGGCATGTATACCCATATGGTGATTTTCCTCGCTAATCACCAAAATCCCTGAAACATAACAAGGAAGAAATAGTACAATTTTATAAACAAAACGATGATCTTAAAAAACAAAGAAACTGCTAAAAATAATGGAAGCTAAAAAGAAGAAATATAATGCGTTACCACTTAAATAATAATGAAAGAAATTTTTATGTGTAAAACCGTAAAAGAAATTTGGGATACTTTATTAATCACTCACCAAGGTAATAGTCAAGTCAAAGATACGAAAATAGAATCATCTTGTTCCAACAATAGGAACATTTACGATACCGAATGAAGGAATCATAGATAATGCTTTTGCTAGATTCAACACTCTTATTACTAGTCTAAAAGCACTTGATGAAAGTTTTTCTAGCAAGAATTATGTTAGGAAATTTCTTAGGGCACTTCATCCTAAATGGCGTGGAAAGTTTACGGCTATTGAAGAATCAAAAGATTTAACATCTCTATCACTTGATGAACTATTGAAACTTAAAGTTTCAAGCAGCTAATAATTAAAAAGATACTCCGAAATGGTCAAAAGGCAAAAAGAAGAACAAAATAATCTCTGCCTTGAAAGCAAAAAGGAAACAAGTGATAAGATAGTTCGACTTCCGATAGTGAAGACAAAAGAATCACCCATGGCGGGGGAGAGACTTCAAGAAATTTTTTAAAAGACAGGAAGATTCGTAAGACAACCACATGATGAAAGAAAGTCATCCCAAAGAAATAAAGACGACAAAAATGGCAAAAGCGAAAGAAAATGTTTTAAATGTGGAGATCCAAATCATCTCATCGGAGAATGTCCAAAACTATCAAGAAACTATAATCAAAGAGCTCGTTGGAGTATCAAAGGAGATGAGAACGACGAAGATGAAGAAGAAAAGACTAAAGACGAAACATGTCTTATGGCTCAAGCATCTAATGAGGTACTTTCCGAAACCGAATTTCAAGTGATTACCAATCATCTTTTAGATAAAAAAACTTAGATAGTGAATATAATAGATTATGCAAAGTTGGTCTAAAAGTCATGGCTAAAAATAAATCACTAAAACAAATTAAAAATCAATTAGAAAATGAAGTACTAGAACTAAAAAATAAACTATCTAAATTAGAAAAAGGTAAAGAGGTCAATGAAGAATGTAAAATATGTCAAATCCTTAGGATTAAAAATGAAAAGCTTAAATGAAGAAATTCTAACTTACATCAATTTAATATTAGTAGTCAATTCTGCTTAAGTAAAATTTAGTCTTCAAAAACCCCTGGAGTAAGATCCAACCTAGGATTTACTTTTACAAAGGATCAACTAGTAATCTAAACAATAAATTTTATGTAAAAACACAAGAGGTTGATCTAAAGAAAAAATAGAGAATTAAACCTCAACCCAAGACAAAATTTATGCTTATAAACAATACTAAAATACCCATTGCAAGCGACGAGGAGTAAAATAATTAAAAACCTTCTTGTAAAACCCGGATTGGATTTACTAAGCCTAAAACGAGATCTGGACTCCTCCTCCAAAAAGAACTAATAACACACACCCTCCGTTCTAAAACACCAACAACCTAAGAATAAAAAAGAGATCAAGTTAACAAATTACCGCTAATAATAATCATTCATTGTGGAATTTAAACACAACAACCAAACTTCTCTCCCGTATGGGAATATGTCCACCCTATATGTATCTCGGAATCAAATGCAACAAATGCAAAATATTTTCGGGACTAACAATTTTAGGACCCATGAGACATTGGGGAACCAAGTTGTTTAGTTGTTACAACATTTTAAGTGGAGTTGTTCATGTAACAGCTTCTTGGAAATCCACGAGTGATACATTCTTAAAATCTTATGACGGGTTTACCAAAAGTTTCTCCTTCAAAGCTTGCTCACTTGAAGATGTTGAAGAAAATACATTGTAGGCAAAGGTATGTCTTCTTTTCAAACTCCTTAGAATTTAGATTATGTGTTAAATGTTAAATGACTATATATTATTATGCTACATGTAGTATATGCTAAACAAATAAATTATATAAGTGTAATAGAATATCATTTAGCTGTGGAAATAGTGTAGTCCACTAGAAATGTCCATTTTTGGTTTTTCTAAAATTAATAGAATTTGTTCCTTATGAACTCATCTCTCACTTGTTGACTTTAGATATCACTACGTACCTCAATAAAATGGAAATCTTCTAAGTCCACTTGTAGCGAACTCCACAGGAGAAGAAGAAAAGTGAGTTTAGTGGAAATTATTAACAAAGAAGTAGGATTAGTTTTACCACTTATGCCAGAAAGCAATGACAATTCAAAACGCTATGGATGAAACAAACTCTCCCTTCGACTACGAGACATCCGCCTCGTCTACACTGGACAATAAACTCTGTCCTATCGGAATCCTCTCATCGAAGCCTAACAACCATTTCTATTATCTATCGTCACATATCTAACCTTTCCTCAATACTACAAAATCCGGTGACAATAAATATTGCATCCGAATTAAATAATTTATTCAATTGACAAGAACTTGATGAAAACGCACTAAATCCTCTTTAATCTCTCTCGCTTGAACAACTTATTAACTCAACGGAAGTAAATCAAAGTATTTTTAATTAACAAAGTTATAAAAATGTCAATTAAATTTCGTCAATCGTCTCTAAACCACCTCTCGATCTAAAAATCTTGACAACTTAATTATTTCATTAGAAATTATTTAAGTTTACTTAACTTAACGAAAAGTTAATTAAAAGTGTCAAGTATTTTTCTCTCGTCTTCAACTTCATTCTTTCGACAACTAAGTTATCTAAAATAATATTACTAGTAGCCCTCGACGTATTTTGATAATTATTTGCAAAACTAGCCCTAAATCTAAAAAACAAAAACAATTTTCTCAATAGCCCCTTATGAATTAAAGGGACTGGCCGTGTTAATATGGGCGGCCCCCTTATATTTAAGGGGATCGGCCTATTTAATTCGCCAAACAGTCCATTTTTTCTGCAAAACACAATACCAAACACCCATTTTCGTTCATCCCTCTTCCCCTGCTACTGTGTGACGAAAACACTCACCCAAAACCACCAAAATTCAAACCTTCAAATACCTATTCGATCAAAATTCGCAAGGGGCAAACACCAACAGCAAGATTAACAACCTCTATTGTAAGATTTCCTATACTTTTCTTTTATAATTTCATCTAATTTTGCTCTTAATCAAAATTGAGTATTTTTTATAATTTTTGTATCTTTAAATTTTAGATTAAGGTCTAAAAATCCATAACTATAATGATTCCCGTAGTTATAGGAATTCAAAATTTTCAATAGGATTGAGTCACAAATTTTTTTTTGGGTTCAAAAATTTATAAAAATATATACATTTTTTCAAAAAAAATTTAACTAAGAAATTTTCAAAACAAAATTTCATACATTGTTGATTCATGCCAAAATCACGTTAAAATAACTATACATTAACTATCAAAACATACATACCTAAATACTTATTTTTCGAATCAATGAATAAAGTTTTATAAAAATTAAGGGGTGTTTTGTTCGTTTCTAGATTGATTTTAGAGTCCGAATGACCATCACTATATTTTTGTCACTTATAAACACATAACTAACTTGAAATAAGTCATCAAATATAAAAAATTCCATATATATATTGATACATTTTATAAAAAGTATAAAATAAAGGGGCGTTTGGTTTAACGTTTTAAAACATAGTGTTGAGTCAAAACAAACACCATTTAACTCTCGTCAAGTCAAAAATAATGAACTTATATTTGTCAACAAAATATACAACTTAACGTATATCTTTTAATAATTTTAGTCAAATCTTGTTTTGATAAGGGGGTGTTTGGGTCACTTCCTTGGTGTTGAAATATATGACTAATATATATTTATATATTCTTCGACACCCTAGATTAAGTGAAAAATAAATTAAGGAACATATGGATTACTTCTTAGGTCTTTATTTTTAGAGTCAAAGTAATCCTTGTCCCACATTTGTCGTTTTTCAAAACTTTATTTTTCTTATTTTTTACTCTTTTAATAATTTATTTCGTTGTTATCTTGTTTAGGTGATAAACATGCCTCGAGCAACAGTTGGTGATACCTCTCTTACCCGTTCTTACATTCCGGGTTGTTTAGGGTTTTCGGGTTAGGTTTTTAGTTTAGGACGAGCTAAGGTAGTATTGGAAGGAAAATGTAGTTCAATTGTGGTGATTAAGAATCTTGTAACTCGTGCTAGAATGGTGGTACGAAATGCCTATATATTTTGGAGGGAAATTGGTTAAGTTTGAATTCCATGCATTATCGAGTTGTACATTAGGCTTTAAAGAGTTGTACTAGGGTTTTGGAGGGAAAAGGTATTCGAATTTCATGCATTGGTAACTTGTACACATGCCTTATTAGTTTGTACATTTGTTTTGTTTGGAAACATTACATGTAATCGGGGTTTTGATATAAACGTTAACGTATAAAGTCCGCTTTGTAATAAACGTTATGAATAGTACGTTAAATAGGTAACGTATGTGGTAAAAATAGATTTTAGAACATATTACATGACAATTATGAACGTTCAACTTGATATAAACGTTAATGAATGGCATGTAGTTGCGTGGCTTCGTTTTACTTTGGAAAATGGAAGTTACGTACATAATGGATGGAATAAAAACAAAATTTCTGTGAAAATGATCCTATAAATATAATAGATTGATACTTACTTTGAGGGAAAAAATTGTGGGTTGTTATAGTCTCCCAACCTTAAAGAAATCTCGTCCCGAGATTTAGTTGGATGTTGGAGTGATGTTTGGAAATAGATGTGGATATTTGGCACGAATTTGATCTTCGCGTTCCCACGTAAATTATGGTCCTCTTTTAGAGTTCCATCTTACTTTGACTATAGGGGTGTGACTTTGTCTTAGTTGCTTGACTTCTCGATCCATAATTTCTACTGGTTCTTCTACAAAATTGAGTTTGTCATCGAGTCAAAGTTCTTTCATTGGAATGACGAGGGATTCGTCAGATAGGCATTTCTTTAGATTAGAAACGTGGAAGGTACTGTGGACATTACTGAGTTCTTCAGGAAGCTCAAGTTTGTATGCCACTGGGCCGACCCTTTTAAGGATCTTAAATGGTCCAATGTACCGGGGGTTAAGCTTTCCTCGTTTTCCGAATCAGATGACACCTTTCCGAGGTGACACTTTTAACATAACATGATCTCTAATTTGGAATTCCAAAGGCTTTCGCCTAACATTGGCGTAACTCCTTTGCCGGTCTCTTGCAGCTTGCAAGTGTTGTCGAATTTGTACTATCTTTTCGGTGGTTTCATCGATTATCTCTGGTCCCTTGAGTTGGACATCTCCAACTTCGGCCCAACAGACAGGTGATCTACACTTTCGACCATAATGTGCCTCGAATGGTGCTGCCTTAATACTGGCATGGTAACTGTTATTGTAGGAAAATTCTACCATGTAAGATGTCTCTCCATCCACTTTCCAAAAATCTATAACACTGCTCGAAGCATTCTTTCGAGTGTTTAGGATGGTCTTTTACTTTTGTCCATCATTTTAGGGATGATATGCCGTACTCATGTCTAATTGAGTACCCAAAGCATTCTGCATTGACTGCCAGAATCTAGATGTGAGATGATTTGTCACGATCTGATATAATGGATATCGGCACTTCATGCCGTGAAAATATCTCCTTTATATACAACTTTGTAAGGGTTTCCATACTATCTGTCTCTCTGGTAGGGATGAAATGTACTGATTTGGTAAGGCGGTCTACAATGACCCAAATTATGTCATGTCCGCTTGATGTTTTGGGTAGTTTTGTAACTAATAAAAAAAAAAAAAAAAAAAGAAAAAAAAAAAAAAAAAAAAAATAAAAAAAAATAAAAAATAAACAATAAAAAAAAAAAATAAGAAAAAAGAAAAAAAAGAAGTCCATTGTTATTATTTCTCATTCCATGTAGGAATCTCTAGTTGTATCAATAAGCCGGATGGCTTTTGACATTCTCCTTTAACTCTAAAGCATGTTAAACACTTGCCAATATATTCAGCGATGATTGCCACGACGTAAGTTTCAGCCTTGGTTTTGATAAGCGAGGTGCGCCTGGTTTTGATGTTTATATGATCCCCAACTAAGTTTGGATCGATCATCCATTTTAGAAAATTTCTCAGGAGAACGACGTAATAATTATTTTAACTGGATATATTCCGTGACGTATATTGTTCTTTATGAAGAACGTGACTACAAAAGTTAGAACGACGTGATTTGGTTTTGTCGAATATATTTTCGCAACTTGTTTTTACCTTTTTTGACAAGAACTACCATGATTTTGTTTTGACTTTGTGGGTATAATTTACCGCTTGTTTTGTTGACTTCCATCCGGAATAGTCGAAGCGAATATTGTATCGTATACATATTTTTGAATGAACGTAAGAGTCTGCGTGATGACGAGAAGCCGTCATGCCATGGATGAAAGATGAGACGGGAAAGAAAGGCCGAGTACCGAGGACGGCGCTCTTTAAGGTGGGTGGAATGTAACAACCCGAGTTTTACGACGCGTATGATGATCGCGAATTTGACGTCATTATTATTATGTTATGGGTTTTCGTAAGAGAACGTCGACATTTAAAATTTTAGGTGTCGTAAATAATTATTTTTCGTATGCAATAACTTTTTCTCTTTGCATTAACACTGCTCCCAGACCTTGATGTGATGCATCACAGTAAACGACAATGTCATCATTTCCTTCTGGTAATGCTAAGATTGAAGCTTCACACAATTTTTGATTTAACATCTGAAAAGCTGACTCTTGGTTTTCTCCCCAGATATACTTCTTGTTTTTCTGGGTTAATTCAGTCAAAGACTTTGTAATCTTTGAAAAATCTTTGATAAATCTCCGATAGTAGCCGGCGAGTCCTAAGAATTGGCGTATTTCTGTGGGTGTGGTAGGAGATGCCCAATTCTTAACTGCTTCAATCTTGGCGGGGTCAACGTGAATTCCTTGACTATCAATTACGTGCCCAAGAAACTGAACGATACTGATCCAGAAATCACATTTGGAGAACTTGGCATATAATTTCTCCTTTTTGAGTAATTCCAAGATTATAATCAGGTGATCCGCATTTTCTTCTTTGTTACGGAAGTAGATAAGAATTTCATCAATGAATACTATCACAAATTTATCTAAGTATGGTTTACACACACGGTTCATGAGATCCATGAATACAGCAGGCGCATTAGTTAAACCAAATGGCATCACTTAGAATTCATAGTGTCTGTACCGCGTTCTGAAAGTAGTCTTGGGAATATCTTCATCCCCGACTCTCAGTTGATGATAGCCTGATCTTAAGTCAATCTTTGAGTAAACACTTGAACCTTGAAGTTGGTCGAATAAATCATCGATCCTGGGTAATAGGTAACGATTCTTTACGGTGAGTTTATTCAGCTCCCGGTAATCGATACACATCCTGAAAGATCCGTCTTTCTTTTTAACAAATAAGACAGGAGTTCCCCAGGGCGAAGTACTTGGTCGGATAAAACCTCGGTCTGCTAACTCTTGTAGTTGGTTAGATAGTTCCTGCATTTCTGAAAGAGCTAATCTATAGGGTGCTCGGGCTACTGGTGCTGCTCCTGGAATTAAATCGATTTGGAACTCTACTTGGTGAACGAGAGGAAGGCCAGGTAGATCTTCAGGAAAAACTTTTGAAAATTCTCTAACTATTGGTATATCTTCCAGTTGTTTTTTGTGTGACTTTTTCTCCATTACTTGGGCTATGAAAACTTGATATCCCCTTGATATATACCTTTCGGTTTAAATACAAGATATGAGGTTTAGTCGGGTTTTACTTTGATCACCTCGGATGATCAAAGTTTCACCGTCGATTGGGATGTGGACGACTTTCTCGTCACAGATAATTCTAGCATGATACTTGGATAACCAATCCATACTAATAACGACGTCGAAACTACCGAGTTTAATTGGCATGAGATCAATTTGGAAAGGATGGTTTAACAAAATCAGGGTGCAACCCTGGATAACGGAATTAGTGCCTCCTAAGTTTCTATTTGCCATTTCAATGTCGTAGGTGGTATCTAGTGTAAGTGGTGGGATATTAAGCGTAGAAGCAAGAGATATGGATACAAAACTTTTATCGGCTCCTGAATCAAATAATACTTTAGCTAGATGTTGGTTTAGAAGGAACGTACCCGTGACTACGTTCGGGTCTTGGTGAGCGTTCTTGTCCCTCAGTAAGTATGCTCTTCCATAGGCATTGTTGTTTGCTTTTGGACACTGATTTTTGTAATGCCCTTTCTCTCCACAGGCATGACAAGTTACTGATACTGGTTGCAGGTTGCTTCCAGTGGCTGGCCTTTTGATTTTGCAGTTCCTGGTCAGATGACTCACCTTGTTGCAAGTCTGACACTTGACAGTGCAAGGTCCTGTGTGATGCAAGATGTATTTCTTACACAGGGGAAGGCTTTCAGTATACCTACTGTTTTCAGTTGGGGCGGCAGCATAACCCCTGACAGTTTCTTGCCTTCTATTATGTTGTTGTTGGTTATCATTGTTGCGGTTGTTATTGTTGTTGTTACAGTTGTTTTGGTAGTTGTTATTGGTGGAGGTTCTTCTATCATCAAGCTTTCGTTTGTGATCATTAGTTCCTTGCACAGAATTGTGCTTGGTTACTTGATCCATTAACCTCTCGGTTATGGTAATGGCTTCCTCAAAAGTTTGAGGCTTTGAAGCCGTAACATTTCCTTCAATACTTCTAGGTAATCCCCCGATGAGTACTTCCATAAGTTTCTCAGAATTTGACACCATATTTTGACATAAAATTGCCAACTTCTGGAATCTTCTAACGTAAGTCTTGAGATCATTTCCTTTTACAGTTAGATTGTAAAATTCATCTTCCATTTTCTTAACCTTGGTTCAGGGACAATACTTCTTTATTAAGAGCTTTTTAAATTCAGACCAGGTGATCTTGTAGGCTTCCTCTATTCCAATAGGCTGGGCGAATGAATTCCACCAGGACAAAGCTTCTTCTGTTAGAGTACCAGTGAAAAATTTCACTTTGCAGTCTTCGGTACAGTTGCTACGGGAAAATACGGATTCAGTTCGTTCAAACCAGCGGATGAGACCAACAATGTAACACCCCCAAAATGTTATACGCAGCGGAATACAACGATTGGGGTGCTACTTCATAATACATGCACACGAGTCCCAGTAAACGTTGAATAATACGTTTATAAAACACAATTTCATTTATTAGAAAGATCAGAGTTACATAGGTCCCAATACCATTATAGAAATTATTTCTAAAAGTCACAACACAACTTGTTTCTAAAACACTTGTTTTGTTTATGACACAACTTCACCGAGGCACCTCCAAGAAGATTCCTTCTCAGTATCGGTATCAGGTTCACACCCTTGATAGCTCAAATCTATCATTGCTTACTAGCACACCGACTATACTTGGTCTTGACACGTCTTTAAAATAATCACTGCTCTTAAATACTACGAACTAAACATCACTCCTTTCTAGACACACTTGTTCCAAACAATACCGTAGGTATTTCCGCTTCGGAATGACTTGGTCATAATGACTCGCATGAGACTCTCTCCATGCAGTCGATAAGGATAGGGTTACTTGCATAAGAATCCGTAATAGGGTAAAAATATTTTGTTTTTCCGGAAGCTTGACCCAAACATTTATCTTAATTACCAAGCGTTTTAAGGGTGACGATTTATCCGACATAGCGTGGTTCTTCCTAAATTATACATAGTTGATCAGTTTATGCATAATTGAGGACCATACGACGTCGTGTTCTTTCTCGTCAAAACGTTTCTTTTCCATACGCTACATGCGTAAGTTATTTCCAAGAAAATTTTCAAAGTGTAAAAATCAAGTACAACCTATACAATGACACCTACTCCTAACTCATAACCGATAACAATTACAACAATTGTAATAGCAACGCCGAGAATAACATACATACATACCAATTTCTCCAAAAAAGGGATACATCATTGGCTTTCAAAGCCAGTACATCCAACCGTAATGGTTCTAAGTCTCCAATACATAAACTACATATACATGAACTCTCCTAGAGTTCTAAATCAAAAGTAATAGCTAAAGAATGCACAATCACCACACCGATGACAAGATAAAACTCTGAGGTAATAATAATCCTCAATCCAATGGATCTAAATCTTGGAATCCTCCTACTTACTAGTACGTGGGCGATAAAAGTATGAGGTTTTTGTTTACGGAAAGCATTTTGAGTATAATTTCCAGAAACGTAGGGCCCACTGCCCAAGAAGTTTCAGAACCAAGGTGAAATTACCATTTTGCCCCTATTCTATCAAGGCTGCCTTTTTTTCCAAAATTTTATCGCTACACTAAATCGAGTGTATCTCCTAAACCATGCGTCCGCAAAAGCTGAAACGACCGCTCAAATCTAAGTTTGTTCAATATATAGAACTTACAATTTTACATATTTAGGTGTTGCTATATAAGTTTTTGAACTTATTACTCATTCAAATTTTGGTCTAAATTTTTGACTAGCTTTGCCATTTCGGCAATATCTCATTCGTCGGGCTTCGATATGACTCCATCTGAATTTCCACATGTACCTAAGATGTCTTTCTACATCCTAGTCCAATTGCACAGGTCTTAATAGACCAAAAATATTTTTAAACATACCTAACAAGCTGCTATCCCCAAAGCAATCCCCAAAGAAGTTTTGACAGATTTTGAAGTTCACGAAAATGAGCGATAATTTGAAATTTATTGAAGCTTTTGATGTAAAACCAATCGAAGGTGATAGTCCTAAGAGTCTTCTACATGTACCTAAATTTTCTTTTGAAAAGTTATTACAAAAATATGGAGTTATACTCTTTTTTCCCAACAACATACCAGATTTGACTAGTTTAGTGAAACGACCATATCTCACTCATTCGGAGGAGATACGACCCTATCCAAAGAATCACATACACTTAAGATATATGCCCACATCCATATTGGATTTCCCAGGTGCCTTAAGACCAAAAATAATTCACAATCAACCCCACAACATGCTGGTTACAAACTGCCGTACAATCCATTTCAAAATCCAACCAAACACCATTTTAATTCCTCCAAACGCCAATACAAAGTCATACCCAATGACTTAATACTCTTTTAAACACATCAACTCATGGGTTTCCCGACCCGAACATTTCAAGACTTACTAAGTAGAGGTCGATAATCAAAGCACAACACACCAACTTTATTCGAAAGTTCCAAAAATAGCCGTTTCCAAACGACACGTTACGCGAGAATAAGTTAATAGTCGTTTTCCAAAACAATGAGGGTTCATGGGATGATATATAAAAGTCACACTCCTATAAATTGAAAAATTTCAAAACAATTGCTTACGAAACAACATATGCGATTTAAAAGCAATGGGAAAATATTCGAACTCGGAGTCGAACGATAAATCACCCAATAGGATCTACAAACTATAGAATCAACAGCATCAAAAATGAAAGTAAGTCCGCGAAAAAGTTTTTCGAAGATAATCGTATAACAACGATGTTTTCATCACGTATCAAAATAATTTTATCATATCGCATCGAGATGTTTAAAGAAATTAAATTCTTCGCAAGAAGCGAATATCAAGATATATATAATCGTACACCATAGAACGGGTGCCGCATGTATATGTATATACATATATAATCATTACTTGTACCAATTGTCAACCACTTGTTAAGCACATAATATGCAATAAAATATATACCACATAAGGCTTCTGAGGATCGGGAACGATGCGCACGCGGATATCGGACAATGGTGAAGGACTCGTGAAAATTTTCCGAAAACAGTTGTAGTCCAAGTTTTGTAAAACGACTTAGTTCACTACAACTCGTGCTCTGGTACCACTATGTAACACCCCCAAAATGCAATACACAGCGGAATACAACGATTGGGGTGCTACTTCACAATACATGCACACGAGTCCCAGTAAACGTTCAAAGATACGTTTATAAAACACAATTTCATTTATTAGAAAGATCAGAGTTACATAGGTCCCAATACCATTATAGAAATTATTTCTAAAAGTCACAACACGACTTGATTTCTAAAACACTTGTTTAGTTTATGACACTACTTCACCGAGACACCGTCCTTGATATCCGCGTTCCGTCCCATCCAGCCATCAACAACAATTAACCTGAGATACATGCTTAAAAAGTCAACAAAACGTTGAGTGAATTCATAGAGTTTACAAATAACAGTTAGAACGCATATTTTGGTTCAACAAAACGTATAACGTTGGCTCGTAAGTCAAGTTATAAAAATAGTGATTTCCAACTAAAGAGCCCGTGTACCGAAACTTAACACATTCATTCCCGTAGGACGAAATTATGTCCGAGAAGTATGCCACTTCTCCTAATACTAACCACAAAATGTCCGTTTGACAGGGTGGTCCCAACGGATTCAAACCCCGGACAGGGTTGTCAAACCCAATAGATCTATTTAATGCATTAGCGTTCACCAACACATGGTAACTAACGGTCACACAGCAAAAAGGCATATACTCAGTAGTGAAGGAATCATATTCAAGTATCAAAACAGTTTGCGTTCAATTTCACAAAACAAGCAATATATCCCCCCTTGCGGAGTTAAAAACATTGAAAACTTTAAAAGCGAGGCTATAAAATCACCTTGATCAAAAGCCGATGATTAAACAATAAAGTCTAGCACGAAAATCCACAAACGCGATCACGACCTATAATTAGAGTCGGTCGATTACTATATCGAAATGTATAATCAACGATGCATTCATCGTATCAACAAAATCATATATATATATATTCATACATGTGATGAGAAATCCACTTGCGCCTTAGATCCTAAAATCCCACAACATTAAGTTATAATTGTCCTTCACGTTTTATCTTACGCGACTTTAATTGAAAACGTTATATTTTCGATAACTTTCTATTTTTAGAAATTTACTATTTTCGGAAAGTTACCAGCTTTGGTAAGTTTAAATATCTAAGTATATTTTTAATACTTATCATTTTATTTATATCCATGTACTTAGTTAAAAATTATATAAGTCTTATATGACCTGTTGACTTTTTAAAGTCAACATTTGACTTTTATACTTATATTTATTTTTATCCAAATCTGACCCGCATCAAACGACCATCTAAATCACATTTTTCACGATTCGGAGTAAAAAGACATTTTATGCGAAACGATATTCCGGATAACTTTCTAGTTTTAGCCGAGACCCGAAACTCGACGGAAAATGACAAAAATGCCCCTGCAAGAATCTGCTGTAACTTGTATTTTTAATAAAAACGCAGCAGTTTGACCATCGGTTTTGACCCGCTATATCACGTTTTCGTGACTTTGACCAAAAAGAGATTTTATAGAAAACATCATTCCGGACAACTTTCGTGTTTCGCCGGAAGGCCGAAACGGAATCGAAAGTGCCGAAAACGGCCGTCGAAAATCAGATCAGCAACTAAAATAAGCTCAAATAGCTGATTGCAATTTATAGTTTTTCTAAATTTGTTTTCGGTCTAGTTTATTCGTTATTAGGAGTTAGAAGCTCTACCTTATATCAAAACGATTGTCTCGGAAAGATTTATCATATTTTTTAATCGAAAATCAGATTCTATGAACTTTCGAACCTCGTTTTGCGTGCCAAACTTTTTGCACGAATTTTACTTGTTACAAACCACACCAAAATCCGTTTTTGACCCACAAGCTCATCTAGAATACATCTAATATGTCATATAGCTTTATACTTAACCCACTTAATCATTTTAGAACATCATTTAACTAATCGGCGCAAGATCTTATAGATTTCATCACATGCAACAATAAAAATCAAATCAAATAACGAAACAAATGACAAAAGAATACTCACAACACCACAAGTGTTGGTTTCGGCTTCGGATGGGTCTCAGACCCGTGGCTACAAAACACAACCGAACCAAACGTTTTTCCCAATTAAATTAACACTTTTAACTCAACAATCTAACCATTTTATACACCCTTGTATACTCAAAATCTTCTAGTTTGAACCGAAAATCAAAAACTCGAAATACTTATTGCATGTGCAATATTTTTAGTGGGATATGTAGGCCTTGATGAGAGGATCAATAATATGTAATCGGATTATTTTGCATGTGGGAAAACTGACCGGAAATGGGGTGTGAGTGGTGGTGGCCGGCGTACAAAAAAGAGGAGGAGGGAGGAGAGTAAATTTTTTGATAAAAAGTTTATAAGTGTGTGTGTGGTGACTATATATAGAAAACAACTTTGAAATTTTAGCCCTTTTGGTCCTTCTTCTTATTATTCTTTCAAAGTTATTACAAAGCGTTATTTCTTTCATTTAAATCGGCCAAAGACTCGGGTCACATCTTGTTTAGTAAATATTTTTATTCCGTCACGATTTATTTTAGTTTCTAACATTTAGTAAAATGTATACATTTTAAAACACAGGTTCGGCTCAAGATAAGGAACAAAAGACGACGTTCGTAAAAATAATAAATTTACGATCTTAGAAATAATAACGAGATGCGTCGTAAATTTTCACGATACTCAAAATGATTAACGAACGCGCAGTCAAACGTTGACTCGCGAAATGTCAAAAATAAATATTTTAAATTTCCGTCCACAATAAAATACGAAAAATAATTATTTATGACACTTAAAATTTTTAATGTCGATGTTCGCTTACGAAAACCCGTAACATAATAATAATGACATCGAATTCGCGATCGTCATACGTGTCGTGAAACTCGGGTTGTTACAAATAGTGCCTTCCGTACCTTTGAAATTGAAAGGTTGGCAGCTCATAAACTCTTTGTAGCTACATTTTCTTGCTATAGGAGTTTCACCTTGTCCGATGTTCCTAGTGGTATTGTCAGTATTTGCCATGGTAGCAGGTTGTGCTTCCAATGCTGCGACAACACTATCAGCAACTAGTTTCCTGATGCCAGTCTGAGACATGGCTGGTGCTGCTGATGTTGGTGTCCTCTTGGGAGCCATTCTATCAACATTTACAAGACAACATAAAATAAGAATCATATCATAAGTCATTTGTACAATGTATGGGAATTTTGACAATGACTTATTTGATACAAGTTCTAACAAAGAAATACACATTCTTTGATATTACGTTGCAGGATATAACTGATTTTTTTTGGAATTGACACTCTAACAAGCATCTAACTCATTAAGTCTTAGATTCCAAAAATTTTATGCTTAATGTCTTGATTATTAATCATATCCATGATATCTGGGTACAAAGGTTTGAGAAGATTGGATGGTAAGAACCATAGTAATCCCGAACAAAGATATGAATCATCACATTACAGAATATAGAATAGACAACCACGACATACATAAATCGGTATCATAAAACAGTGAGATATAACAGAATCACAACTTCGTTAAGTTTTACACACGTAATAAAAATACTATAATAATATTTTAAAAGAGAAATTAAGAAAATTCTCTAAGGAAATTTCACTCTCAAAAATATATATAATATAATTTATAATACGTATATTTAACCGGGAAGAATGATCACCCAGGTCGTTTCCCCAACGACTTGTGCAATTGTAACCTCGTTTAAGCTCGGATTATGATTTAAATGAAAGCAAAGATATTTTTATGATCTATAACTACCAAATTAAAGCAACAAGTAAAATTGAAAATTAAAGGCAATTTAAACAATTAAATAAATACGGAAATCAAATAAAACGCGACAATTAAGCAAATAGACTAAAATTAAACCCTAAAATTGCAAACTAAGTTTCTAAACCTAATTTGGATAAAAGAAATCTTAAGAAAAAGAAAAATATTTTTTTATTTTTTTTTGAATTTTTTATCAATTAAAAACTATTTAATTCTAATTAAATCCTAAAAATAAAAAGAAATAGAAAATAATTGAAATTATATTTTTCCTAGATAAAACAAAGAAAAGGAAAATTTTAGAAAAAAGAATTACTATTTTTGGCTTTTTAGATTTAAAGATATGATTTTTCTAAGATTTAAACTAATTAAAAACTTTAAAAATAATAAAACTATTAAAAATAAAATCCTAAAATTTTTATAAAAATTACACTAGATAAAGAAAAAGTGCAGAAAATTTAGAAAATTAAAAGCCCTAATTTTTACTTTTTTATTAAACTTTAATTAAACTAATTAAATCTAAACCCTAATTAATAATTAAAATTTAATTAAACTAATTAAAAACTTAACCTAACACTAACTAAGGACTAACGATGCAAAGACCTAAAGACTAACTGAGAAATTGACTAACTAACGGAGGGACTAACCTAGAAACTTGAAAATTACAAAAACAGCCCCTGAAGCCTAGCCCGTTTACACCCCTAAGTCCAATTAAGCCCAAAATAAGTTGAGTCTTATAAAGTGCTTATTATTGAAAACTTATAAAAGCAAAGTTGGAGAACAAGTTGGGGAGAAAAACTTTAATAAAAGCACAATAAGCTGAAAAGCACTAATAAGCTCAATAAGAGCTTATCAATAAGCTGATTACAGAAACAAGTGGTTTTCTCAAGGTTTTACTAATTAAGCTATAAAAAGCTCAAAATAAGCTCAAAATGAAAAAGGAAAGATGTTCTAGACAGCTTATGAGTTGCTTAAACTAGATGAGAAAAGAAAATAGAGATTAGAGTACTAGATTATAGCTGAAAATGAAGGGCAAGGTAGCAAACTCAGAAAACAAAGAAATAAGCACAAAAACCAATTAAGCTCAAAAGCTCAATAAGCAATACTGGACTAAGAGCTTCTGAAGACTTATGCAACTACTAATAAACTATCTATTTAAGCTATAAAAACAAATACCTTAAGCTAAAATTAACAATTAAAGAAACTACTTAATTACCTACTGTTTTTGGAGTTTTTGGTTTTTAGTGACTTTTAAAAGTAAATGTACTACAGTAGATAAGCTTGGAAATGAAAAAATAAGTCTTAAACTGAATTAAGCTATACCTAATCTAAATCCTATTCTAATCTTAGAAGCTAAGTCCTATTATTACTTAGCTGAAATTAAGCCAAAAGTGACAGCAGTACTAACTGTTTATTAGTACTGATGCACTTGACACAAACACAAACCAATAGTGCAGGTGACCTTGGGGCAATCCTGCACTTAGAAACACTCAAGTGGAGTGAAGTAAACAAGATTTAAGCACACACAAAAGCTTAAAGAGCTCAAATCAAACTTAAGCTATCACACTTAAGCTACAAACTCCCCTGGTGCAGGAATACTTAAAATAAGCCATAACTATTTAATTTTTGCAAATTAACTTTTGAAAACTGAATTAAAACTAATCTTAAATGAAAATACAACTAGCTCAAACAATTTGCAAAACTTATTTTGACTTTTTGATGTCAAACAGTCTTAAACCAAACACCCCTTATAGTTTTTGACAGACTTAGAAAAACTCTTGAATTGAAAACTAATTAAGAAAACTTGATTACCAGACATTAACTAGCTTAATTCAAACCTAATTAACACAAATTAACAACTACTTTAAGCTAGAATTAAGATCTACTCTATAACTTCTTATTTTTGGATTTTTTATGGTTTAATGACAAGTTATATAGAAAACTATGATCTAAACTATTATAAACAAAAACATATAAACTAATAAGATTAATAAGCTAGATGAAACACAAATAAACAATAATAAGCAGACAGATTAAGCTAATAAGCAAAGCAAGCTAATAAACAATCTAACACTATTTAATCTAAACTTTAAAGGCAACAGAAATTTAAAGGAAAACTTACAAAAAGCTTCAACTCAAACAGAAGCTTATGCTCAAAATAAGCTTATCAACAAGCTCTCCTAGCTTATTTATAAGCTAGGAGTAAAAGTCCTTGGAGATCCTTCCATTTTAGATCTCCCTTCCAAGAATTCACAAGTCCAAAAGCAAAGGTAGTTAACTTCTGATTTTAAAGTTAAGGTATATTAAGATTGGTTAAGCTCAAATCAAGAGCTTAGAGACTCTTGAGAGCTTAATATGAGCTTATTAGCTTATTGAGACAGATAGGCTTATTGAGAGAGCTTATGAGTTAAAAGTAATGAAAGTTTATGACAAATTTAAACTAAATTTTATTAAAAAAACTGAATTACATTACTTAAAAAGAAATTACAACTGATTTTAAATCGAAATTACATTAAGCTTTTAAAAAAAACTACACTAGGCTAAAACTAAAAAAGAAAAAGACGACACATGTGTGTGTGATGAGGGTGCTATTTATAGCACCATAGTGAAGCTTCTAGGCCTTTGAGTCTCTGCACGCTCCTCTTAATCTACACCCTTCAATTCTTCAATCATTGGATCTTAAGTTTTAGCCGTTGGATCACTAAGTGACCTCACATGGATTGCCGAGCTGGTAATCCATGTGAGGCTTACTTGTGCTTCTTCTCTGAGTAGAAATAGTACAAAACCCACATTCCATGTGTGCTTTCCTTGCTCTGACGTGGCTTGATCATGAGAGTGAGCTAATGATTGCTTTGATGAGACTGAATTAACCTTGCCATTTCATTGTACTACACTTGAATAGACGTAATCACCCTTCAATTTTAAAAAACCCTTTGATTTACCTATGGTGAAAGTTAGGGACGATGGGTGAATAGTGATTGGGTTTGGCGCCCAAATTATAACTGAAAAGGTAATTTTTAGTTATAACTTTGGCTAAATTACAAATCCAGTCCTTGTGTATGTTTATAAACGGTGTAGTGTGAAACAAAGTTTTGAAAATGACAGGAATAGCCCTTGTGGTTTATAGAAAAGGGTTATTGGGCTTTTGGATCCGGGTGAGGCCCATTTAATCTTAGGGACCATTTGTGAACTTTTTTGAAACTTGAGGGGTTATTTTGAAACACTTTGGGTCTTGTTGACTTTTGTTGACCAAGATTGACTGGAGTTGACTGTAGATTTGACTTTTTTTGGCTTTGGCTTCTGGCTTTTGTTCACTCTTCCGTTCTCGTGTCCGTGCTTGCCTGTTTTAGATGGTTTTCTTGTGATTTCTGATATATCCGTACCTGCACACACAAAACACAAATACAAGCATATTTTTGCCATTTTTGGTTTGTTTTGGGTTTATTTGGGCTATTTTAAGCATAAATGGATATGTGTATTTTACACTTATCAAAATTCCCCAAACTAAACGACTGCGTGTCCTCACGGAATATCGCATGCCTTATAACCAAATACCTCGAAACTTCCCTAAACTAAACCTTTGAAAAGTAGCAAAGATTTTTGTTGAGAGAGTTAAGAGATCACAAGTTATAAAACACCCGATTTCCCATTTTCAAAGATTTTTCTCTTTTTATGATTTTTCTTGATAATTAACTACCTAACTACAACTTATTTGTGTTGACATAATGTATTTTTTTCATTACCTCATTGGTAACTTTTAGGATCATAGAACAAAAAGCACATTTAAGTGTCTAAAAGATAACTTCATCATTCTCGATTTTTTTCACTTTCCCATGCTAAGCTTTAAAAACAAGATCATTGTTAATTACAAGTCATGACACTAACACTACTCATAAATACTAATTGTGTACTTACTTTTCCTCCCACAAATCTTACTTTTGTATCTCAAGATTTTACTAAAGTCATATACCCGAAGGCTCTTTAAGACTTTTATTTTGATACTTATTAATTTCCAAAAATAAAGCATAACGGTTAAGAACGCAATAATTAGCTCCTAGCCCTTTTCAAAAGATCAAATGTCATCAAGATTAAAGTCCACATCGAGGCAACCAAAATTTGGCTTTTATTAGGTTACTTAAGCAAGGCACCATTCATGTCATATACCCTAAGGCTCTTTAAGACATGAATGGACCAATCTTATTTGCACCATATACCCTTAGGCTCTTTAAGGTACAAACAAGACAAAAATTAAGCAACATTATTAAACCTCAGTCCTTTAGAAGGCTACAACATCGGCCACGCCTCCGACAAGATGTAGCAAACATATTTTGACCTCGGTAACTTCCTCGACCTTTTAGAAGGCTGTAACATCGGTTGTGAGCCGGCAAGATACATCAAACTTTTATCAGTCTTGGATTATTATTGAATTTTACTTATCCCATATACCCTAAGGCTCTTTAAGGAATAAGCAAAATATTTATTAATGTGATACATATAGTATGCCAAATTAAGTATTCCTGATGTGTATCTTCTATCACCACAGGAACTAACAGACAAATACTTCGATAACTAACTTATTAACAAAAAACACGCACACTCTATTTATTAACAATTATATATAAGGTAAACACAATGCCCTAATGGGAGAAAAAAGGCCACAATTAACACTATGAGCTTGAAGACAACCACTATTCTACGTTTAATGTCATGACTTATAAATAACACTATCATTTCTCGTTCTTCGCAATTTAAAATCTCTAAGAAAGAGACTCGCGAATACTTAGCCTATATAAATTCCAACTCGGCATATTTAAAATCTACTTGAGATTAGCACAAGTCTTCATTTACTAACCGATTTCAAGTCTCGAATATTTTAAAGTCCTATAGAGGACTAGCACAACTATCATCATTAATTGTTAAGGAGAAAGCTAGAACTCAACACGTACCGATCGAATCAAAAAATTAACTTCTTATTCTTACCAAAGAAAACCTACATTCGTGTCTTACATTTTTTTTTATATTTTTCAACTACTAATATTTTCTATATTTTATTTATTTATTTATTTATTTTATTTTTTTATCACTACAACATAAGAACTTAAACAACAAATCTAAAAATTTTTGCTAATTTTTGTCGAGAAACGGGGTACGTGAGAACAAAACAATAAGCAGGCAACATCAAATCGATAAATTCCCTCGCCAAACTAAAATGAAACATTGTCCTCAATGTTTAAAGTCGGATCTCTACGTAAATCTAAGCCGTTTATGAATTATGCAAAGATAAACGTGAATCGATAAGATGAAAGGATATCGGATCTCCCCAAACTAATTTTAAACAAAGGATGAGAAGCTCGAGTGAAACGGGAACACAAACACCGGACACGAGAGGCTTCAGAAATTGTTGGTTCAATCCTACAAAAATCACAACAAACAACAAACAACAAGAAACCGGAAGAGGATAGCCACAACACATCACAACACATTAAAAATAGAAAGAAAAATAGAAAAGGATAAGCATGGGTTGAATCCTATGAAGCGGCTTGTATTTGGTCACGAGTCGCAGCTGACATCGATCCCTGGAATTTATTCGTCCTTAGTGAGAGCAAAATGGAAAAACTTTCATTGAAACTGCACTGGATTATGAAGTGTCGATGCCGGGGTCAAACAAAATTCTACTCCTAAGGTAGAAATCAAAGCTTGATTCCTTGGTGTAAGTGAAGTGTGGAAGAAAAATCCAAATGACAAATGCGAATGTATTGACATCTTCAGCATTTAAGGATAACGTCTTCTTGCTTTGGTAGAAATTAAGCACAACATTCTTCAAACATTCATCTGGAGGTTCTGGCGGAGGCAGAAAAAATGACGGTTCTTTGAAAACTAAAAGAGTCCCGGAGGAAATGTTCTTTTTTAAATTCTCCTCCAATGTAACAAGATTTTTATCATTAACGGCATGATAAACTAGTATACATGGTTTGAATTACTATGTCCTCGTTTCTGAGAGGATTCAAGGTACACTAGCCGACAACCTCCGCAGTGATAGGCGGAGACGGAGTCGAATCTAAACATGAGTGGTGCTACCTTATATGAAAACTCCAACATCGGCCACGCCTCCGACACGATGAAGTAATCTGGCAGAGATACTTATTTATTATTATTTTTGCATTTTTAAGCCAAATTAAGTATTCCTGATGTGTACTCATCCTAATCACAAAGGAACTAAAGAAAACTTCTATTAACTAATTATTAACCAAAAAACCATACAACTTTATTTATTAAACATTCATATAAAAGTGAAACAAGCTAATGGGAGAAAAAGCCACAATTAATACTTATGAGCTTGAAAGAAAACCAACTATTCTACGTTTAATGTCATGACTTATAAATAACACTATCATTTCTTGTTCTTCACAAAAGAAATTTGCAAATACTTAGCCTATATAAAATCCAACTCGGCATATTTAAAATCTACTTGAGATTAGCACAAGTCTTCATTTACTAACGATTTCAAGTCTAGCATATTTAAAGTCTATATGAGACTAGCACAAACTATCATCATTAATTGTTAAGGGAGAAAGCTAGAACTCAACACGTACGATCGGGTCAAAAATTACTTCTTATTCTTACCAACGGAAAACCTACATTCGTGTCTTAACATTTTTTTTTATATTTTCAACTACTAATATTTTTATATTTTATTTATTTATTTATTTATTTTATTTTTTTCACTACAAATAAGAACTTAAAAATTTAAAATTTTTGCTATTTTTGTGAGAAAACGGGTACGTGAGAACAAAACAATAAGCAGGCAACATCAAATCGATAGATTCCCTCCCCAAACTAAAACGAAACATTGTCCTCAATGTTTAAAGTCGGGTCTCTACGTAAATCTAAGCCGTTTATGAATTATGCAAAGATAAACGTGAATCGATAAGATGAAAGGATATCGGATCTCCCCAAACTAATTTCAAACAAAGGATTAGAAGCTCGAGTGAAACGGAACACAACACCGGACACGAGAGTCTTCAGAAATTGTTCGGTTAATCCTACAAAAATCACAACAAACAACAAACAACAAGAAACCGGAAGAGGATAGCCACAAAACATCACAACATATTAAAAATAGAATGAAAAATAGAAAAGGATAAGCATGGGGTGAACTCCTATGAAGCGGCTTGTTTTTGGTCACCGAGTCGCAAGCTCGACTCGATCCCTGAATTTATTCGTCCTTAGGGAGAGCAAATGGAAAACTTTCATTGAAACTGCCACTGGATTATGAAACGTGACGATGCCGGGGTCAAAAACAAAATTCTCACTCCTAAGGGAGAAAATCAAAGGTGATTCCTTGGTGTAAGTGAAGTGTGGAAGAAAAATCCAAATGACAAATGCGAATGTATTGACATCTTCAGCATTTAAGGATAACGTCTTCTTGCTTTGGTAGAAATTAAGCACAACATTCTTCAAACATTCATCTGGAGGTTCTGGCGGAGGCAGAAGAAATGACGGTTCTTTGAAAACTAAAAGAGTCCCGGAGGAAATGTTCTCTTTTAAATTCTCCTCCAATGTTACAAGATTTTTATCATGAATGGCATGATAAACTAGTATACCTGGTTTGAATACTTTGTCCTCGTTTCTGAGAGAATTCAAGGTAACACTAGCCGACAACTCCGCAGTGAAAGGCGAGTCGGAATCTAACACATGAAGTGGTAAAATACTTGAGTCGGTGGAATCAAGTGAAATGGCTAAGTCATTTTTTAAATCCTTTGGTTTGGAAAAATGATCATTAAAATCAATTGGATTATCAAAAGTGATTCTAATTGGCATGACAATGGTATGGATTGGAACATCACTTGAAACTTCATCTTCTTTTTCCTTGATTTCTTCAACTTCTTGAGGACGAGAAAGAGGTTTTGGTTTCTTATTTAAGAACGTTGCTAAAAGACAAATTATCTTTTTCCTTATCGCAATTCGATTCATCATTTTCCATACAAATCTAACCAACGAGAAAAACATCGGCGTATTCCATGAACAAATCTTCTCTCCGGTGAGAGTATGGGAAGTAGGATTGCTACTTAAAACTTTAAGGGCGGGAGGGAGGGTAAGATCAATTCCCGGTGGAATCGAATCTCTTTCAAGATAAGCTTCTAATTTACTTTCTTCCGGTGAAGTAAGTGTGAAGGAAGAAGAAGACTTAATCTCGACATTCTTATCGTTTTCTTCAAAGAGAGGATTCATGTTGCTAGATTTGAAGTTATCATCGAATTCGAAAAGAGGATTTGAGTAAACTTGAAAATTTTCTTCTTGCAAGTCCTTCTTATGAATTGAAACATCATTACCCGGTGGTAACGAGTTAAGAGGAGCAAGTTCATCGGCGAACTTCTCAAAATTATCACTAGTCTTCACCGGAGAAGAACTAGGAGGAAGAGTATTAGTGGTACTGCCACTAAACGGATCGTCTTTTGAAAAATTGATGATAGAAATGGCGTGAACAAAATTCTTATCCTTGTTTTTCTCAGATTTATCGGCATAGTAAACAAGTTCGTCCTTTCCTACTCTTAAAGTCAATTTTTCCTCGTACAAATCAATGAGAGCTTTTGCTGTGCGAAGGAAAGGTCTTCCTAAAATAATAGGCACTCTCGGGTCTGGTTGAAAATTAACCACAACAAAATCCGCAAGAAAAGTGAAACCATCGACTCTAACTACAACATCCTTGGCTATACCCATCGGGTGAGTAATGGAACAATTGGCAAACTCGAGTGTCATACGAGTAGGAGTCAAAGCTTAAAGCCCAAGTTTCTTGTAGATAGAATGAGGTAAAAGATTAATGCTAGCTCCAGAATCGGCTAGAGCACTAGTCCTATCGAGTTCTTGTAAAGCACATAGGATAAGGAATTTTCCCGGATCTTCAAGCTTTTCGGGAACCTTGTTCATGATGATAGCGGAACATTCAGCATTCACGGTTGTAATGGCGATCTCCTCAAGCTTCTCTTTGTTCCTTAGCAACGAGCTTAACCATTTGTTGAACTTTGGCATTTCGACAAGAGCATCTTTCAATCCAATCTCTAAACGGAGTTGTTTGAACATCTTTAAAAACTGGCTATGTTGAGCACTTGGTTTATCGTTCTCTCTAACTTTCATTCTTTCGGGGTATGGAAGTCTAGATTGATACGAATTAGGTCTTGGAGAATTGAGATCTTGAATTTCAACATTAATGGTTTTCTTTGCTTTTGGTTTTGGGATTTCCATGAAAATGGATTCTTCTTCCTCTGGGGGTGGGACATGTGCGGTATTTTCTAAATTTGAATTATGCACTTTTTCCGTTGACGTCTCTGGGTTTTGTTTGGGTTCATTTTGGGGAATTGAAATAACGGGTGTAGGAACAAGAGGAGTCGAAATGTACCTCCAAAAGTCTTACCGCTCCTTGTTGGTGATAAACATGTAATTTGAGGCACGAGGGTTAGTTACGTTAGCTTGGAAGGTACCGATCTTGAAGTGGAAGCAGGGTGCTGTTGTGGTGATAATCTTTGCATTAAAAACCTACATCAAACCTTATTGAAAATCTTCTTGCTTTCTTTTAGACTCGTTTTTTAACTTCTTTGAAAAATCGTTTTGGTTTCTTTGAAAATTATCCATATTCATTTGCAAATTAATCATGTTCGCATCATTCCGCCTTAGAGTACATACCTTAGTGACTGAGACAGGATTAGTCATTCATATGCTTGTAGAAAAGAAGTATCCTTTGAGAAAGAAAGTACTGGTGCAAATGCTGAAATTAAAGTTAGAATCTGAAGAAGACAGTACTATGGCATTAGAGTTGATTAGATTTATCAAGAAGTTACTTGCAGAGTTAGAACCTGAAGAATAAGGTTGATGGAATTGAGAAGGGTTTGAGTGTTGGCTAACCACCACACAACAAATGGTCATCAGTTCACCATGCTTAACAGGCATAAGAACTGGCTAGTCCATAAGCAAACGGCTTGTGGTAAAGACTTCTCAAATCCGTTTATGGTTGACAATTTACCAAAAATTGTAGGGTTCTCAACTCACCTTGCTTCATGGTTAAGAGTTGGCTAGTCCATGATCAAACAGTTCATGGTAAAGACTAATCAAATCTGTTGATAGCTGATAGTTTGCTAAAAACTATATGGTTTATCAATGCACCATGTTATGGCAATGAAGCATTGGCTAGTCCAAAAGCAAACGGTATTTGGTAAAGACAAATCAATTCCGTTGATGGTTGACAGTTTACCAAAAACTGTATGGTAATTAACTCACCATGTTTTTAAAATAAAGAGTTAACTATCCCAGAGCAAACGGCTACTGGTAAAGGAACATCAAATCCGTTAATGGCTGGTAGTTTGCCAAAAACTACAAAGCCAACTTAGTTGGATTGTTGCTGAAAAGATGTTGCTGTGTTGCTGAGAAGATAAAGTTGCTGCTGAAGAAGGATAGAGTTTAAAAGATCAAGAAATGATAAGAGTGTTTGGATACATCCTCTATGTGTTAAAGAAGTTGAAGAAACATGAAGTTAAAAGAGTTCAACATTCATGTTTAAGGGAGGATTGTTAGGATTTATGTTTTCCTAACTTAGTACCGACAGTACAAATAGTTAGTACTGATAGTTATAGTTAGTACTGACAGTACAAAATGTTAAGTACTGCTCAGTTAGTTAGTACCGTTAGAAGAAAAATAGTTAGTACCGTTTATGAGATATGTATGAGATATTTTAGGAAAAGATATGTATGCGATTTGTAAGCCTGTTAGGGTTTATCCTTGTTCTATAAAAGGATTCCTCTTGGCATAGTTAGATATACGACCTCAAGATATCTCATAGCAAAATCATATCTAAATAGTTAGTAATCTGTAATCATTCAAAGCAGATTAATAGAAGTTATTATTCAGTTCTATATTGTTTTTCTTAGTACTTGTGTTAAGATTCCGCATTAACACATAGTATTCATAATCAGTGTTTCTATATAGTCGATTGTATTTATACATCTTGGCTATCATCCTTAATAGGCTGCAGAGATCTATTCAGTAAGGGACTCACACTAAAGACATATTAAGCTACTTAAAAACAGACTAAGCATAAAATAAGTAACAATAAGCAATTAAGCAGTAAATAAGCAATTAAATGAAATTAAGCTATAAAGTGAGAAATGAAATGTACCATGTCCCTTGCACCAAACAGGGATTTAAGCTGCTCAATAGAGCTTATCAACAAGCTAGCTTATGAGATAAGCTAAGAATAAGCCCTATAAGCCCATACCAATCTGGCTTATCTTCCATTGGCTTATTCAAGACCTTTTTGAGAGAATTGAGTAATGGGCTTTTTTGAGCTAAGTTTGAAACAAACTTTAGCTTAATAAGCTGAAGTTTAGAAAGTAAAGAGCTTATTTAAGCTTATTAGTAAGAAATACTTAAACCAATTAACTAAAAGTTAAGACATAATTTAAGGCACAATTTAAATGAAAACAGAATTTTATTTACTTCAAAAGAGTTTACACTGCTTTTTAAAAGGAAATTACATTAAGAAAACGATAATAACCTAAAAATAAGCTACAATTAAACTACATACTCTACTCCTACTCCTATTCCTCGATAATGCCTTCATTGAGTGATTTTCCTTGCTATTTATAGCTGGTAAAGGAATGTTCTAGGTCCAAGAGACGCTCCTCAGCTTTTAATCACATCCTTTGATCTCTAACCGCCTCTTAATCTCATGATTTGGACCATTGGATCATGTGCCATGTTTTTTTAGCCAATGAGAGTACACGGGATTGCCAGCGTGGCCCCTTTGTGTCAGACATGTTCATCTAGAAGGGTGAGGTGCGTGTCATAAGGCTTGATTTACCCTGGTGTGGTGAAAATGAAATTGGAGGGAAAATTAAGGCCCCTTTTAATCAAAAAAGGGGCCTTATACCCTACGCTTTGAGTTTGAAACAACTAACAATGAAGCAGAGTACGAGGCACTCCTAGTAGGACTTCGTATAGCCCAGGAAATGGAAATCACGAAAGTAGCGATATTCCTAGACTCGCAACTAGTGGTAAACCAAATAAAGGGAACTTACGTAGCAAAACAGTTGTCAATCAAAAGCTACTTGCAGAAGGTAAAGACCGCACTAAAGGCATTTGAAGGGTACACAGTTGATCATGTACAAAGAAACCAGAACAAGAAAGCCGATGCGCTAAGCAAGCTAGCCTCGATGACATTTGAGCATCTCACAAAAGAGGTGTTAGTCGAAGTCTAGGCTAAAAGATCAATAGAAGAAAAAGAAGTTTTAAAAGTAGAAATTGAAGAGAAAAGAAGCTGGATGAGCCCCATCCAAGCATATCTATTAAGCGGTCTACTACCGAAGGATACGAAGGAGGCTAGGAAAATCAGGATTCAAGTACCACAGTATAAGCTAATACAAGGTAATCTGTACAAAAGATCCTTCTTCACACCATGGCTTCGCTGCATAGCCCCACCACAGACTGACAAGATCATAAAAGAAATACACGAATGGTCTTGCGGATTCAATGCGGAACCTCGTTCGATGGTAGTTAGAATCACAAAGCAGGGTTACTATTGGCCATCGATGCACAGGGAAGCTACAAAAACAATTCAAGACTACGATAAATGCAAGGAACAATCCGCAATAAGGAAATCAGGGGTGGATGGAGCCATTGCAGTCAGAAGTACGTGGCCTTTCAGCCATTGGGGGATCCATATCCTAGGACCACTGCCAATGGCACCTAGAGGTCTATAGTTTCTAGCAATCGCAGTCGAACACTCTACAAAATGGGTGGAAGCCAAACCCATAATTGTCAAAAACGCAAGGCAGGTGGAAAAGTTTATATGGGAATATGTAGTGTGCAGATTCGGAGTACCCCAGATGATCAGCTCGAAAGACGAAAAACACTTCAAAGAGGGGATATTCGCAGACTTCTGTAAAGGATTAAAGATCACGCATAGCTTCTCTCCCATTACGGAGCACATGGAAATAATGCACTACATAGAGAAACAGCTAGTTCGAAGCCAACAAAGTTGGGTGGATAACCTAGCCAAAGAATTGTGGGTACATAGAACTCTTCCAAGGAACAGCCAAGAAGAGACACCGTTTAGCTTAACCTACGGTTCAGAAGCCATAGTCCCCATAGTTGAAGCCACAGATGACATGGGAAGAACGCAAGAAACAACTAAGAAAGGCAAGGAAATAGCTTCGATTGAAAAATACCACTATAGAAACAAGTTACAAAAATACCACAATACAAGGAACAATTATTCCAATTACATTGTGGGAGACTTCGTCTTGTTCCCAACAAGCTCACAGGAGAAGCAAGGTCCACACATGATAAATGAAGTCCACAAAGACGGGTTCTATACACTTGTCAACGTAGCTGACGACTCGCTAATTCAAAAAGCAAAAGGAACAAGTCTCCGTAAGTTTTACATGTAAAACTTACATCATTTCCTGCTTTTTTCAACTATCAAAAATAGTGTAGCCACTAAGTGTTCATAACCAGCGTTATTGTAAATCTTTCTACACTACTAATGAAGAAGTTTCATTTCAGTACTTTCACAACGAGCAGTACTTTGAGCATAATGAGCAGTACTTTCGAATAGAAGCAGTACTTTCGAACAGTACCTTGAGCAGTGCCTTCATTCTTCATAGAAACCCTTGATAGTAACAATGATTTACAATTGTATTGCATACCAATTAAGGTAGAGAGGACAATTATAAATATTGATATATCAATTAACTCAAAAACCCCATAAAACTTTAACCACAAATCGATTTCTTGAAAATTAGGGTTTTAGGGTTTCTTCAAAAACCTTGTAGATCCCAGATCAAGAGCCCCATGGCTCTGATACCACATGTTGAAAATCGTTTAGCCCATCTAGGATCGTTTTACAGATAATATTGAACACGCAGCGGAATAATAAGAAAGCAATATTATCAAACAAGGTTTTTCATTCAAACGATTCCTATTTACCCCAACCTATAACATGGGGCTACACCAACTAATTATGGTGTACTAACTAACTAACTAACTAGACTCTCATTGGGAGAGTTCTATGTATGATGGATATTAAAACCTATGAGTCTATGTCTCTTTATATAAGGAGAGAGCATAAGACGTTACAAAGAATTCTAATCAAACACATTAATGCTATTAATTATCATTAAGTCCATCATTAAGTTACATCTTGTAACTTCTCAATCATTAAGTCCTTCTTTAAGTTACATCTTGTAACTTCCCAATCTGTCGATTAAGTCCTTCTTGTTTCATTCTTTTGTTCTTTTGTCTCATCAAATCTATAATTCCCAACAATCTTCCCCTATTTGATGATGACAAAACAAACAATGTTCTTGCACGAACTTCATCATAAAGCCTAAGCTTCCCCTGAAGTTGAGATGTAATCATCTCCCTGAATGAAACAATGCTTCCCCTTGACTTAAGATCTTCTTGAACATGTCACCACAATACAAAGTTGCAAATCACGAATCTTCTGTAGTCTTCTTCCCCTTTTTGTAATCATCCAATAGGGGTCTTCAGTAGATAAGCAACTTGTAAACACTTCCCCTCAAGTGGTACATGTAGATGGTTAAACATTTAAACAATAAGCTTCCCCTGAAACCCATATGTTTACCATCTCTTGAATCTCGAACTTTGTAGGCTCTATGTAATGATCACTGATGAAGAAAACTGAGTATAACAAATTTGTTGAAGAAGTTGAATTTCCCAAACTTGTGTCTTATGTCTTGCACTATCCACGTGACGTCGAACTTATAAGTAAATCTATGAAATATAAGTAGACCGCAACCTCTTGACAAAATCCTCATCTTCTATGAGACACATGACTAAAGTGATAGCAAATGTGAGCATTGAGCACCCTAAGAAAAATCACACACCTTTGCTAGATTCGTCAAGTCTTCGTCACAACGTTTATAAGCACGAACAAGTTACCTCCTGCTAAAAGGTATGATAAGAACACACATCTGTGAAACTCAACTACAATATCAAATAAGTGATATTCAATTGTCTTCGTAATCACATCTTCAATAAATCTCCAAATACGAGCCATAAATCAATAAGAATAAACTATTTGAAAGATAGTTCTGTCCGAGATCCAAATCCATCCAAAAATATGCACTGTACGATATCGTCTTCACATCCGAGAACCAAAAATTACGCTCTGTCCGATATCGAACAAAGCTAGCAGTATAAACTAACTTCTCGGATGAAACTAGCAGTACCTTCGAACATAACAGCAGTACTTTCACAACGAGCAGTACTTTGAGCATAATGAGCAGTACTTTCGAATAGAAGCAGTACTTTCGAACAGTACCTTGAGCAGTGCCTTCATTCTTCATAGAAACCCTTGATAGTAACAATGATTTACAATTGTATTGCATACCAATTAAGGTAGAGAGGACAATTATAAATATTGATATATCAATTAACTCAAAAACCCCATAAAACTTTAACCACAAATCGATTTCTTGAAAATTAGGGTTTTAGGGTTTCTTCAAAAACCTTGTAGATCCCAGATCAAGAGCCCCATGGCTCTGATACCACATGTTGAAAATCGTTTAAACTCATCTAGGATCGTTTTACCAATAACAATTGTAACAATTATGCACAGCGGAATTAAACAAACACAATTGTTATTGAACAAGGTTTTTCATTGAACGATTCCTATTTACCCCAACCTATAACATGGGGCTACACCAACTACTATGGTGTACTAACTAACTAACTAACTAATATACAAAGCACACACACTTTGTAATCAGACTCTCATTGGAGAAGTCTGTGTTTTCTATGGATGGATACCTAAAACAGACGCATATGATACCCTTTATATAGAGGGTTTACAAGAAAACCTAGTTTGCATAGGAAGCTAACTTAATATTTCACTTTAAGTCCTTGTTGTTTCATCTTTTCTTCATATTTGGTTTTGTAATCATCAAATCTGAAATCCCAACAATATGTCAAGTCTTAGTTTGATTGTTGATATTACAAACTTTATTTCATAAAGTTTAACGGTTTTTGGTTTGATAACTTATGAAAATATCGTATCACTGTTCGGGCTATCATAATCCAGAGGTCATGTAGTAAACGTTTGAGGAGCTAGAACACTTTAAATTGTAAATCCAGCAACTCGTCAAAACGTCTACCCAAATGAAATCCCCTCACATGAAACTCCCTAGTAACGTGATACATTATAGATTAAATGATAAGATTTTATCATTTTAAGTTTCTTCAAAAGCTAGTGGATGATAAATTATGTTATATTTATAACATAATTGTTTTATAACGTTTTGATCGATAAATGATAACGACAAATGTGTCGGGCTTTAATAAAATCGAGTCTTATAATATTTAATTATATTTTTATAATTAATATACAAATACTACATTTTATACCTTTGAGAATACGAAAATGATAATATATACCATTGGTATATATTAATTTACAATTTAACCCTTTAATTATATTTTTAAAACATTAAACCTTTAACTTTCAAGTATGACAAAACAAACCCCTGAAGTTTAACTTTAGGATAATTACAATTTCAGCCCCTCTAGTTATAAGTTTTAAGAATTTTACAATATGTTTGCATGAAATGTTTTGCATTTCTACTCCAAAAACCATATACTTTGTATTTTGCAAATCCAACTTAGTTTTGCAGCTTATAGCTTATTACTATAAGCTAAAATAAGTAAGTTTTACGAGCTTATAGCTTATGAAAAGAGCTTTTTAGCTTAAAAATCCAAAATGGATACGTTTGGTTTAGAAATCTTAACCCGATGGGTTTGAGCTTTTAGTGTTTGTTTTAAAGCTTGTAAAAATGATAGGTTAGTTTATTAAAATACCTTTTAAGACTAGCTTTTAGCTTATAGCTAATTAGGGTTTCGAAAGAAGGGTTTTAGGGTTTTAGGGCACGGTTTGGTTTAGGAAAACCAAACAAATGAGTTTGTGGTTCAAGAACTTATACAAGTAACTTAAATACAGCTTATACATGATCTATAATGATACAAGAGCTTATGGAACGAGTTATAGGACTTACTAGCACACGAAATGGGTGAAATGGGTCGAAATGAGCAAAAACAACTCAAAAACTTTAGAAATTAATCAAGAGACTTCTTTCTTATTGTTTCTTGGCTTTTACTTGCTGTAAACTTTCTTCTCTATTCTTCCTTAGCTTGGTTAGATCATGATTTTGAAGTAGTATGAAGTTTTAATGATGAATTGAAAGTATGTGTATGTTTCGTGTATATATAGGGTGAAAGAAAGAGTAGAAGTCATGTTGGATGGAGTAGGGACCAAGTTTACTTGGAGTGGTGGCTAAGGGTTTTGCTTGGAGTCCAAGGTGGTGATGGAGGTGGTAGGGTGCTAGCTTGGTGGTGACTAAGGTGTGTGGGTGGTTGCTTGGTGATGACAAGTAGGTGAAAGGAGGATAGAAAGGTGGTGAATTATGGTGGTGCTTAGCAAGGTAGTAGGCATGGTGGTGAATCATGGTGGTGGTTAGCAAGATAGTAGGCAAGGTGGTGCATCATGGAGAAGGGTGGTTGCTAGGTTTGGTTTTAGTTTAAAACTAGTTCAAGGTGTACGGGTTGTTTAGGGTTTTTGGGTTAGGATTTTGTTTTTTACGATGAGTAGGGGCTGAGATGAAGGGAAAGAATGTTTAAATATGGTGCTTAGGAAAGTTTTAACGCATGCCTAAAAGATGGTACGAAATGCCTTAAGATTTTGGAGGGAAATAGAGCTTATTTAAAATGTTGTGCATTATTGGATTGTACTTTGAGCTTTAGAGAGTTGTACAATGATTTTGGAGGGAAAATATATTTAAAAGTTATGCAATGTACACTTGTACACATGCCTTGAAAGCTTGAACATTTGTATTGTATGTAAACATTACATATAGTTAGGGTTTTGATATAAACGTTAACGTTTAAAATCCGTTTTAATATCACGTTATGGAAAGTACGTTAAATAGATAACGTATGATAAAATGGTGATTAAAACATATTGCTTGACATATTATAACATTTACTTGACATAAACGTTGATGAAATTGGCATTGGTAGGTTGCGTGAGCTCGTTTACTATGATAATGTAAGTTACGTTACATTATGGATGGAATAAAGCAAAAATCTTTCCATGAAAATGGTTGCATCTAATTTAATAGATGGAAATTATACTAAGAAAAATTACATCTAATTTAATAGATAGATAAATACATAGAGGAAAATTACATCTAATTTAATAGATGGATAATTACATAGAGGAAAATTGCATCTAATTTAATAGATGGATAATTACACTGATAAAAATTGTGGGTTGTTATAAAATGACCCCGAAAAAGTGTATAAAATGACACCTCATCATCTAAGGACCAAATTTTAAGCAATCAGATGTAGAAAACAAATATGTGATTAAAAGTGGATACCAAACTCATAATACAAGGCTTCTGGTTATTCACATGTAAAGACCTTGTTTGTTTGGTTAAGAGTTCAATTATCAGTTACTAATAATCTTCTTATATAATGTTAAGAAAAATTCATTCCTTTTAAAATAGAATTTACATAGTGGTGGAAGGCAAATTTGAAAATCGCTGTTATGAACTCTCAATAATACATGTAAACTATTTTTGGGTTTCAAAGTGAGTAAAAAATAAGATTTTTATGGGTCAACAAGTGAAACGGGTGATTTTTAGAATGGTCAACACGGTCGAGTTTACCAGTGAACTACTTTTCGTCCAAAAGTTTCAAAAATATTATTAGATGTTTCTTTACAATTGAAATACACTGTGAGCAACTTATATCCCTATCAACTCTCCATTAATCCTTAATAGATCGACATGACGTTATCTTTAACTAGGTCAAATTTTAGGAATGTAACTTCTTTCATGGCTCATTGATTGTCAAAGAGTATGTGCCAGAAGGTGGCTGCATTACCAACAGAATCCCTAAGGTTCATACAGCGTAGCAAGGATAAAGATGTTCTTTAAGGGCTCAAAAAGGTTCTCGGTCATTTATTCTATAGCTATAACAAAACAGCTAAAGGATTTATTAAGTTTGAACGTGCTTCCATAGTATTTAACAGCTACTCGAAACTAAACAAATTACCTTACCCCTAAACAATGAGACGTCAAGTACTTCCTAACCAAATGAAGTTAACTACATGTATTTTCTATCGAACAATAAGCTTGCACGTCTTCATACAAAATCGGTAGCCACCTACTTTACATTCTTATGATTGTAATAATAAAAGTACCTTAGAGTGTGTTTGTTTTTTAGAAAAAGTCTGACTAATGGTCTGAATCTTATCAGTCAGAGGCGGGCAGAGGAAAAGGTTGTTTGTTTTTTCATCTTTAATCAGAGGCGGTAAGAGGCATATCCTCTGACTCAGGTAAGATCTGATGAACAAATCTGATTACCTCTTACCTTGTATATCAAGAATATCATAGATCTTTAAATACACTACATTGGTTCGAACATCAACGAATCAAAACCCTTACCATTTTTGAAAATTAAAACAACATTTTTAGGATCTTCTTTTGGTGATTCGAAATTAAACGGGGCGCATGGGTGTTATGTGATTGTGGTTGGGTGTTGATCAGAAAGCAAAGAACCAAAAATCATTTGATGTTGAAATCACTAGCAAAAGCAAGAAAATCCATTTATTTTGATGTTGTGTTTGATAAAATAGGTTGATGGCTGCTTATAATTTTGGTGGCGTGTGATTTTACCAGTAATATTATATATAATCTAGGTTTAGGTTAGAAGTGTATTTTGGGCTATCTTTTTTAAGTAATCAAATATTTTTGGCTATTATACTATATGTATTTTGGGCCAACTTTTTAAAATAACAAAGTGATATTTGTACTATGTGGAATTTAGGGGTGAGCAGAAAACCCGAAAAAACCAAAAAAATCAAAAACTAAAAATCAAAATCAAACCGAACCGAACTACTAATGCGGTTCTCGGGTTGGATATGGGTTTAGCAATCTGAACTGAAAAACGAATTTATATAAATATATATATATATTTTTTTAATATTTATATATATAAATAGGACTAAAATTTTATCCTAATATAAAAAGACACTTTTTATGCTTGAAATAAAAAATTTTGCTAAATATTTATGTAATTATTAATTTTTTTTAAATAAATAGTAAATTCGAGTTATTCGGGTCAACCTGAGAACCGAACCGAATTCGGTTTGTCGGTTCGGTTCGGTTCGGTTTTTGGGTTGACCAAAAAAAATTAACCGAACTACCGAACCGATCAACACGATAACCGAACCGATCAACACCCCTATACTATGGTACTGTAATATTTTGTGTTAAATATTTATGATAAAAAGAACTTTTTCGTGTTTATTGGTTTAGGAACAGAGCTAGTTTTCATGAAACCGGAGGAATGCATAACATGTTCGTTAATAAAGGTGAACCGAGACCATGTGTTTGTGAGTTTCAAGATTGAATTTTTTTCTTTAGATATTCATTTTTAAAGATACAGTCAAGCTACTTATTAATCGTATTGCGATGATTTAATATATACTAAAAAATGAAACAATTAAAACCATTAAGACAATTATAAAAAAACAAACAACACTATTTCATTCAGATTCAGACTTTATAACCACCTCTTACCAGTAAGATGTGGTAGTCAGATTCAGACCCAAAACATCTTAATGAAACAAACACACCCTTAGTGCTATATTGACATCATATGAAAAAACAGAGGCCATGAATCTTTTCAGCAACTTTTAACAAATCTGAAAATTAAGATTCCCTTTTTATTATGCAGTATACTATTATACTAATCAAAATAAGTGATGGGCGCAGAGGTAAATTACCTATTCCTTAGCAGAATTTCTCAAGGAATGATCACAAGGGAATTTTTGAGTGAGGAAACTTTGAAGACTGGATGCCTCAAGTAAGTTCCAACATATTCATGATCCATAACAAATAATAAATTTGTTCCTAGAATCACAATAAAATCATTTGAAGAGTAAAAGGCGACAAATGAAAATAAAAAAGAGAAAATCAAACTAATCAATTGTAGATGACAGAATTAGTTGATATATTTGGATGATGTTAACCTCAAATATTGAGTCGAACATGGAAGTTCGTTCATTCAGAATATTACGTCTCGGTCATTTAATTATGTAACGTTGGAATAGGCTAGAACGGGTAAACGGGCTCTTATATGTAAGCTAACCGGTCACGTGTATAGGGCGAAAGCCTAAGTAATCCTAAGCCCGACCCGTAGAAATACATAAGGCAAGTAAGCCTTTATGTTTAAGTATAAATACCCCTCTCCAAGGATGGAGAGGGTGTTGGTTCACTTTTTAATTTTCATTAGTTAATCAACCATCTTACTTTTTCTCTTGTTTCTCTCTCTACATTCTTCATAACTTCCATCTTTATTTTCTTGATCATTCCATGTAAACATAATATGAAGTGAAGTGATTCATTGGTTCCTACATTTGGTATAAGAGCCTCGGGTGGATTGTGATTTGTTTTGTGGGAATAAGCTCAAAATTCAAAAATTTCGTGGCTTATTTTGACAAATAAGCTCACGGCTTAAAAAAATTTAGGGCTTATTGGTTCTTAGGTGGTGTTAAGCTCGAGCTTCCTAGCTTATTCATAGCTTAAACGTGCCTTTTCAAGAATCAAACATAGACTTTCTTTGTTGTTTTTTTTTGTTCGAAAATTTTGAAAAAAAAATCAACAATTATGGCTTTGTTTATGGTTAGATTACTTTCATGTTTAAAACAATCTTTTGCATTATTTCTTGGTGTTCTACAACTTATTTGGTGGGCTATGTAGAAGATTAAAGAAATCTTCTTTGTTGTGGTTTGTGTAAAGTAGGAAATTATTGGTTGCGGTTTGTGTCAAATTGGGAAAATCTTCGTTGCGTTTTGCCTAGGTGTACTTGCTCGATAGTGACTTTTTTGGCATCATTCATTTTCAGAGAGTTAGCAGAAGTAGAGAGTTAGCAGAAGCAGAGAGTTAGCAGAAGCAGAGAGTTAGCAGAAGTAGAGAGGTAGCAGAAGTAGAGAGTTAGCAGAAGTAGAGAGTTAGCAGAAGTAGAGAGTTATCAGAAGTAGAGAGTTAGCAGTAGCGAGTTAACAGGTACATTGAAGAAATTTTCCAAGGTCAAAGTCAAACGTTATGCTGCCCAAATTTTTCCAAAGTAGCGAGTTGATAGAGACTTTCATATAGCGACTTGACATTAATTTTAGCGAGTTGTATTAGTGAGTTATGACAGGGACATTGAATACCTTATCTAAGCAAATTACTAAACGTTACTTTGCCGATTTTAAAACTCGTTAGCGATTTGTCATAATTCCCTAGAGACTTGACCATTTCCGTAGAGGTTTGCCGCTTCAGACTTTGACAAACTCGAACCACAATCACAATCAAGGACTTCAAAGACAACTAATTCAACACAAACAAACCTTAATCTCAATCAATTTACATTCACGGTTTTCTGTTGATTTTGTAAAATCCCGCGAAAGACTCAATTCTTTTCTCAGTTTTAATCATAGACTTGTAAAATCCCGTAAATGTTAATTGTATTTATTTTACCACAACTTCAATCACAACACATCTACTTAAGATCCATCAATCATTTTCACTTCATAATTCAACAATCATTCATCATGACTACTCCAATTGTAACTTCTACAACTAACAGTCAAATGCATAACAACATCATGGCAGCTGGTTCTAGGGATCGTCCACCAATGCTTGCAACAGGACGATATGCACAATAGCGATCAAGGTTCTTAAGATACATTGATACAAGACCAAATGGTGATGCCTTGAGGAAATGCATTCTTAAAGGTCCTTACACTCCTACTACTGTCATAATTCCAGCTGTACCTGCAACGAATAATTCACCAGCAGTTCCTGAACGAACAATAGTTGAGACTGTCTTGAATATGTCTCCTAAAAACAAAGCTCATTTTGAATCAAAAAAGGAAGCGATTCATTTGATATTGACTGGAATTTGAGTTGAAATATACTCAAATGTTGATGCATGCAAGACAGCTCATGAAATGTGGGAAGCTATCGAAAGGCTACAACAAGGTGAATCACTCAACATTCAAGATGTCAAGACAAACTTATTTTGGGAGTTTAGTCAATTCACCTCTCACGATGGAGAAACAATTGAGTCTTACTACACAAGATTCTACAAGATGATGAATGAAATGATCAGAAACAATTTGACAGTTGCTACGATGCAAGTCAATGTTCAATTTCTTCAACAACTTCAACCAGAATGGTCAAGATTTGTAACAATTGTCAAGCAACAACACAAGTTGGATGAAGTTTCATATCACAAACTCTTTGACATTCTGAAACAATACCAAAAGGAAGTGGGGGGGGGGGGGGGGGGGAAGTTAATGAACTCCGTGCTGAAAGAATGGCCAAGAATGCTAACCCATTAGCACTTGTTGCTACTGCTCAAACACTTCAAGACACTTATTATCAATCATCAAAACCTCACAAATCATATGCACCAACATCAAAAGCTTCACTTCCAACCAGATCTCATGCAACTACAAGACACAAAGGCAAAGAGATAGCCAAACCAATCACACCACCATCTGAGTCAGCTTCTGAAGAAGACAGTGATCCTGAACAAGCTCAGAGGGATAAAGACATGCAGAAAAATTTGGCTCTCATTGCAAAGTACTTCAAGAAAATCTATAAACCTACCAACAACAACCTCAGAACTTCCTCAAACACCAGAAACAAGAATGTGGATACTACTCCAAGGTACAAGAATGACAATCAGTCTGGACAGTTTAGGAATCAGAGGGCAGTAAATGTTGCTGGGGCTAGAGAAACTGTAGGTGGTCAAGTAGTGCAACAGTCTGGGATACAGTGTTTTAACTGCAAGGAATTTGGTCATTATGCTAAGGAATGCAGAAAGCCAAAACGGGTTAAAGACTCCACGTATCATAAGGAAAAGATGTTGCTGTGTAAACAAGCTGAGAAAGGTGTTCAACTTCAAGCAGAGCAATCTGACTGGCTAGCAGACACGGATGAAGAAATTGATGAACAAGAGTTGGAAGCACATTACAGTTACATGGCAAAGATCCAGGAGGTTCCTAATGCAGACTCAGGCACTGACGCTGAGCTGAGCCATTGGAACAGGTACAATACGATACTGACGATAATGTGTTTGCCAATGACATACAACATTTTGACCAATCTGAATCCATTAGTAACACATGTGCAGTGGAAACGGATGATAGTAATGTCACTCCTGACTCACCGGATATGTGTGATAATGATATTCAGGATGACCAAAATGATGTAGAATGTGATGATGAGCGTGTTGCACTTGCTAATTTAATTGCTAATTTAAAGCTTGATGTCGATGAAAATAAAAAGATTCAAAAGCAATTAAAGAAAGCAAATGCAACATTGACTCAAGAGTTAACTGAGTGCAAATCTATTCTTGCGGAAACTAGTAGAACTCTAGGAGAATCTAATAGTATTCGGGATAGTTGCTTAGTTGCACTTCAAAATAAACAGACTGAGTTTGAGAGGTACAAGGCCTTTAATGATCGTACAGTTGACTATGACAAACTTGAACATAAGTTAAATGAAGCTCTAGGACTAATAGCTCAAAAAGAAATTGACATAAAAGAAGGTTTAAAAGTGAAAGCCTACGAAATTTCTGTTGTCAAAGAGAAACATGATGAGTTAGTCAAATAGAGTCTTTTAACCAAGTCACATTACAAAGGTCTTGTCAAGGAGAAAACAAAGGTAATAACGGATTTGAAGCTTAAGGAAGAAAAAGATATTGACAAAATGATTTCAATGGAAAACCAGATAAAGTTTTTGAATGAAATTGTTTACAAACGGAGTCAATCAATCCAAACCATTCATATGTTAGCACCGCACCCAAAATGCCCTACATTTATAATGGAAAGACTTACCTTTGCAATCCAATGTACCTCAAAAAAGGCTCAATTGGGTGAACCATGTTTGTATGCGAATCCACTAACCAATTGATCCTGCAAACAGACTCATCCCCGATAGGGAAGAGATTCTGACTCTTGAAGCAAGAGTGGGTCAATTCAAAAATTAATAAGACTTAGTGAAAAACATTTTGACGTCACAAAGTTAAAATAGTCTTTATGAAAATTTTAAACCCGGACACATCTATGTAATTCAGTTTCGCACAGGCAAATGAAATAAGAAGAAAATGTAGAGAAAAAATTCATTTGTGAAAACAAAACCAAATATTTTCAAAAACATCAATTTCTTACCAAGTGTCAAAATCAATAAGAAAAGTAGACAAGCATACAATGTCATGACGAATAACATTAATCATCTGAAAGAAATTGTCGATCAAGCTTGGTTTAATTTAAAAACATTCAAACGGACCGTCTTTCCATCTGCGTTAAAACCCAACTCTCATAGATATCGGAAATCCTAGGTTACAAGACATGTTTGACTGCCCTTGCCTTAAGACGCGATTGATAAGTTTCGCGCATTTGTTCATGTACTCTTAAGCAATAAATGCATGCCGATTTAAAAGTACGTTGATATTCTCTTGAAAGATGAAATTGATGAACTTGAATCGGATAAGGCAGAATTTCTCTAACTCATGTATGATATGCTTTTGCAAGATGTGTGTTCAAATGATATTATTTTTTTTTTTTTTTTTTTTTTGTGTTCATATTTGCAATATTCATCTGCTTAGATGAGATCAACTGAATTACAATGTTATATATATTTGCATAAAGTCAGGGAATGTGACTGTCTTGCACAAAAGCTTTCTGAACAAACTGATTTTGTAAGTAAAGAGATTTACACTGAGCTTTTACGAAGTTTTGCTAAATTAGAAAAACACTCAATTTCTCTTGAAATCGCTTTATCAACATGTCAAGAACAACTGAAAAATGGACACAGTTTTGCAAAGAAAAAAAGCGCCAAATGTTATTTCAAAAGAATCCTGTGAACAATACTTTAAAATACAAGATCTGAAAGCTCAAACTGCTAAAGACAAGAACTTTTGGCAATAAGGTGTAGTTTAAGAAACTCAATTGAAAAAATGGAAGGATAATCTGTAGACAGTAAGTTTGATTAAACCTCTGTTTTTGTTCGACAACCAAATGCTCAAAGATTCCAAAACCATCAGTTTTAGGAAAAACCTGACTCCTTTTTTCAGACTTCTCTTGAGAGGAACAAATTCCAAAGAAAAAAGTCGGTTTTAAAAAACTAATGAGGTCAGAGGGTTTATCATACAGTCACTCCTCAGAATTTGCCATAAAACAGCCAACGTTAAGCTGTAAAGAAACACAAATGTGATTATTAAACCAGGCTGGGCCCATTTCAAATTACTAGTTTAGTACAACACAACTAGAGCCCACTGTTGGAATTCAGATTCTAGGAATACTAATCTTGCGTATTCTACATCTATAGAGTGCTCACAGAATAATGTTTGCAGACCACTGCCTAGGAAACAATCAATTGAAAGATAAGGTCCTGACCAAGCATCGTCAAGTGAAGGTTAAGAAGGGACTGAAGGAGTAGAAGACCACCCTTGGATTTCTAGTATTTCTAATCAAAAAAAGTATATAATACATGTAATGACAGTTTAAAAATTTCTAGAACTATCGAATGATAATGCTGTTTGTGCTACTTATGGAAAATTGTTGTGTTTTTTAATTCGAATCATGGATGCTTGTGTTTTTCATAAGTTTTTGCATGTCTTTGTGTGAATGCTAGAACTAAAAAGCCTAATGTAGTGCCCTATTAGTACTAGAAAGCCCAAAAGTCAGCGCAGGCAAATCTGCGCTTGTCTCGCAACACCCCATAGAAAATAGTTGCATCAGGAATTCCACTACCACAAAATTCTAAGATGTTTATATAGGATGCCATTATAAGAGAACTAGTAATGCCGTGGAAATGGTGGATAGCACAACAATGGCCATTCAGCATATTCATGGGTTTTCCTAAGGACCAAAAAAGAAAATGGGCTACCGAACAGTTAGGAATGAAAGTGTGTACTGAGACAACTAGTTTTGCCATGATAAATTGTATCTAGGATATAAATTAATGTATTAAAACTCACAAACACTTTTAGGATTTCAATTTGTCATGTATTCCATCGTCCTCTATTTCTCTTGCAGATGGATTGTACAACTCTTCCTATTCATTGTTGACTCGGGTATGCACAAAGCACATGACGGACATCTATCACTGCTGTCCATATTTTGTTTAAAAAAAATATTTGGGCATTATACCGTTTGTTTTGGGCAATGATCCAATTTGCTCCAACTCTTGGTTTTGGAGATTTGGTTCAAGGAAATATTACGATCAACAGGGTTTACTACGTAGAAGGTCTCAATCACAATCTTTTCTCGGTTGGTCAATTCTGTGATGCGGATTTGGAGGTTACATTTCGGAAATCTACGTGTTTTGTTAGAGATCTTTAGGGAAATGACTTACTAACCGATAATCATGGAACTGATCTCTATACAATTTCTCTTCAAGAAACAACTTCATCAACTCTAATCTGTCTCATGGTTTAAAGCATCACCAACTCAAGCATGGTTATGGCATCGAAGACTTTCTCATCTCAACTTCAACTACATCAAATTGATTTAGGTCTCCCTTTCCCAGATATTTTATGCCCCAAAACAATACATTCCTTTACCATAAAATGACATTTTTCCCAATTTAGTACAAGGTTGGTCTCTTCACATCTACCGAGCATCTTATCTAAATTATTAAGACACTGGTTAAAAGAATTACCGAATACCAAGAAATCTTCCATAAAAAGTTCCATGAAATCTTCTACCATGTCATGAAATATTGCCGTCATGCACCTTTGAAAAGTTGTCAGAGCGTTGCACATTCCGAACGGCATCCTCCTGTAAGCAAAAGTCCCATAAGGACAAGTAAAAGTTGTCTTCTCTTGATCTTCTGGTGCGATTGGGATTTGGAAGAACCCTGAAAATCCATCAAGAAAACAATAATACTCATTCCCAGATAATCGTTCTAGCATTTGATCGATAAAATAGAGTAGAAAATGATCTTTTCGCTTTGCGTCATTTAATTTACGATAGTCGATGCACACACGCCATCCTGTTATTGTTCGAGATGGTATTAACTCGTTGTTGTCGTTTAACACCATGGTCATTCCTCCATTCTTAGGACGACGTAAATGGGGCTTACCCAAGGACTATCTGAGATAGGGTAAATTAGTCCTGAATCAAGTAACCTAACGATCTCGTCTTTAACCACATCTTGGACTTTCATATTTAAACGTCTCTGAGGTTGGATGACAGGCTTGAAGCTTTCCTCCATTAAAATTTTGTGAGTGCAAAATGACGGGCTTATTCCCTTGATGTCTGATATCTTCCAAGCGATTGCTCCCTTTCGTCTTTCCAGTACCCGTAGAAGTGAAACTTTCTCTTTTTCTGTTAGTTTAGACGAAATAATCACTGGAAAAGATTCATCTCCTTTCAAGTAAGCGTACTCTAAGTGAGAAGGCAGGTCTTTGAGTTCTGGTCTTTTTTCGTCAATTTCAATTGCAATAGCGGAATAGAGATGCTCGTTCTGCGTTCCTTCTTGTTTATGTGTTTCTTGTGAATACGGCGTATTAATATGATCGATATGCCGTATAGGTGTCTCAGAGTTAGACCCACAATTTTCAGAATCGGGTCGATTAATGCCATCTTTCAGGTTTTTATTACGATGGTTGTTTTCCAGTAGTTCTTGGGCTGCTGATTGTACGACCGTGTCCAAATTGTCAACCACGTAACATTCATCGTCCTCCGTACGAGGTTTTTTCATTGATTGGTCGACGTTAAAAATCACCTCCTCGCTTCCAACCCTGAGTGTTATCTTTTTGTTAAATACATCAAGCATAGCTCAGACGGTTGCTAGAAATGGTCTTCCCAAGATTATCGGGATTCTAGAATCTTTCCGCATATCCAGGATAACAAAATCAATAGGGAGGATGAATTTATCAATATTTATGAGCACGTCTTCTGCTATTCCCCGCGGATACTAGATGGATCTGTCTGCTAGTTCCAAGCTCATTCTTGTCGGTTTCGGTTCCCCTAAGCCTAGTTTCTCATACATCGTATAAGGCATTAGGCTTATACTAGCTCCCAAGTCTGCTAAAGCATTATCAATATGTAAATGCCTAATATCGCATGGTATAATGAAGCTTCCTGGGTCTTTTTCTTTAGATGGGAGTTTATTTAACAGGACTACAGAGCATCTTTCATTCATTGTTACGGTGCAAGCTTCCTCTAATCTTGCTTTGTTTGATAGTAGACCCTTTAGAAACTTAGCGTACTTCGGCATTTGTGCAAGAGCTTCGGTGAATAGGATGTTTATATGGAGTTGTTTAAGATTTTCTAGGAATTTTCTTTGTTGGGATTCCTCTTTTTCCCTCCTCAATATATGGGGAAAAGGTATTGATGATGGTTGCAGTTCGTTATTTCGTTCTTGGTTTTTTTAAGGTTCGGTTTTGGTGGGGATTTCATCTGGCGTTGTTGGTTCGTCGTGATGGGGTAATGGGTGTTTATTGGTATTTGTGTTGTCGCCAATGGGTTCGGTTGTGGATTTTCCTCTTCTAGTGGTTACTCTTTTGGCCTCACATCCTACCATTTGGGCTTGTTTGATTGCCCTCGACAACCCGTATACTTCGAATTCAAGCTCGCTTAGTGAGTTGTTTCTTTCTTTAAGGAGGAGCTCGTTGGTTGTTCTGAATTCTCTAATGAATGCATCAATTTCCTTGTGTTCCCGTTTTCTTTCTTTAATAAATTTATTCACTATTTCTTCCATTGTTAACCTTCTTTTAGGATAAGAAAACTGGAATGGGTCGAGCAATGTCCCTGTCATGAAAGACATAAATCAAAGTAAAGCTATTCTAATAGACTTAAATCTACAGGAAATTCAGCGAACTGCTATCAATACGTCGTATATGGGTGAATGAATACGGCGTATGGTCAGCAGAAACTTGATACGCTGTATCTGAAACAGAGAACTGGGTACGCCGTATTCAACTAGATGAATACGCCGTATAACATACCAGAACATGCTATTAAGAAAACAATTAAGTGCTTGAATTTAAACAAACAATATTTAAACACACAATGCGAATAAATACAAATAGAGTGAGATTACACTAAATTAAACTAATTAATGGTTAGAAATACTAATAAGAATAAGGTTTAATAAATTCACTCCCGGTAGCGGCGCCAAAAACCTGATGTGCTGTCGTGTAGGGTCAATTATTTTATTATCAAGTTTTAAATTTATATTTAGCCGACAAACCTAAAAAACACTTTAACGAGCAGTGTACCCGGTCAAGATGGAGTTTCGCGGTAAGTACGGTGTCGAACACTAAGAGTGAAACATTAATTCTAAATTCTATCAGTATTTTAATTAGTTCTAATTAGTCTATTTACTGGTTAAACCTATGCTATATACGTTGTCTAATGATATGGGGGTTTTCAGCCTGAGAGACTGTCACAGGTTTGGTGGAGACAAATATCAATTCAATAGACAATAAACACAAAAGAAGAAAATTAGAAGATAGAAAAGCGGTACAAGCCAAATGATAGAAAACTGTATTCACCATATTAAATCCAGTTCAATGTTGGTTTGTTTGTTTTAGTGCAATGATTTACTTATCTCGAAGCGGCATATCATTCTTAAGACTTAGGCGGGACCTTCTTCCTAAGGACCTGACACGATTTAAGCCTGTACAATTAAGGCAATCCGCATAAAGCATCCTTTAGTTTAATTATAATCTATCTTAGGGAATCAAAGCAGTGGTGATCCTGTTAAAACCCTAGCCCAACGGGACTTTACCCACTTACTGTTTGACGGTGTTTTATATACTGGTAGTCCACTATTCAAATCTTTATCAGTTAATTAAGAGCATGATTGCTGAAACATAAACGGGTCACCTACCGGTCCAACTAAGCTCATAATTCAAAGACAAAGACAGAACATTATTTGTGATCCTATTGGTCCAGTAATATAAAACACGATATGGAGAGCTATCCCGGTATCTAGATTACTTGGTCTGTATCACTAGATCCAGTTAAATGAATTGGTCGCTCTTCTAACACACTAAAATAGTCATGGTGGTGATAAACATAATTAAACAATCAACGATAAATTAAGAAATCAATTTTAAAACAAACCAAACATTGAACTTTCATTAAGATGGCTAATACCCGAGGGTATTAGCCCACAACCATTGTAATTATACAAGCGTAATCAAACAATAAAAATCGAACGATTAAGAGAGTAAAAATTACACGATGTCTTCTATGGATTCGTGATCAATGCTTGACCTTGGTGGCTGATCTTCTCTTCTAAAATTCGTCTTTAATGAGTATCGTATAAAGAACATGATACTGCATACTAAAAACTCATTTTTGAGTCGTCTATTTATAATGTCTGAAAAAAACTCGATACGCCGTATCTGGCAAGGTCGATATGGCGTATTGGGCTGGATTCCTTGGAGTGGGCGCTACGTTCTCAATCAATCAGTGATATCTTTCCCAATTTACTTGATTTACTGTATCTTCGAATAGTTATCTTTATGGATATGGCGTTGTAAACAGAAGGGATACGCCGTATTGGGAATTGGTCAAACGCGTTTTCTTGTGAAGTCTTGGCGCTGATACGCCGTATCTTTTTTGTTGGATACGGCGTATGTAGTCAAAAATCAAGATTCTTCAAATGTCTTCGTTTTAGCTCTAATTTATGCGCCTTTTAGCATGTCTTCACAAAACACTCCTAAATTACTGCATTTATAAACTTTAAAGCAATTAAGTACCAAATAATGCAATAATTGTATAAAAGTGGGCAAAACAAATGGGATAAATGATATAATAAAGTGACGTCATTTGATGTCATCAATAGCTTAATTCTACCATTGCTTACTAGCATACCGACCAAACTGGGTCTTGACACGTCTTCATAACAACCGTCGATCTTCATTACCATGAACTAGATTTCACTCCTTTCTAGACACACTCGTTCCGAACAATACCGTAGGTATTTTCCCTTCGAAACGACTCGGTCATAACGACTCGCATGAGACTCTCTCCATGCAGTCAGTAGGAGTAGGGTTACTTGCATAAGAATCCGTAGCAGGGTAAACATTATTTCCTCCTTCCGGAAGCTTGACCCAAACATTTATCCCATCAAGCGTTTTAATGGTGACGATTTACCCGACATAGCGTGGTTCTTCCTAAATTATGCATAGTTGATCAAGTTATGCATAATTGAGGACCAAACGACATCATGCCCATCCTCGTCAAAACGTTCATTTTTCATACGCTACACGCGTAAGTTATATAAAAAAATAAAATGAAATAAAAATAGGATTGTTTCGAAAAAAACGAAGATAGCATCATCTTCCCTTCTTATTAATTAAAGGGAAATTCATTCATATATATATTATTATTTTTTATTTTTTTTGAAAAGAAAATTTATTTGACACCATAGGGTCAGTTTATGAAATTTGATAACACATTTTTCCATTGTTTACATAAATAATTCATACAATAAAATAAGTACAATTCGCGCAACGACATTTGTTCAACACACAAATTCGTTATTGCGGTTCGCAGTTTTAAAATCATCAATCTACAAAACATTGTTTAATATAGTTTGGTCAACGGTCACAACAAGTACCAAAAATAATACCCATTCATGGACAATGCGAGCAAGTATCATACGCGTGCGAAAGTTTCACCAACCAGAATCATTCCACGCTCGGGGTTAAGTCAATCTGGTAACAGGGCCACTCAAAACATCAACATCCACAATCACACAAAACTCATAATCAAGGATAATCATAATCTCATAACCATAATAATAATAATAGTAATAACAATGCTGAGGGTAGTACACGTACAACCAAAAATCCCCCAGAAGTTACAATCTCCGGTTCCAAGACCGATACATCCCGTCATGATGATTCTAAATTTCTAACACAGGAATCATAACATATCTGAATGGCTGTGGTGTTTACAAAAACAAAATACACCCGGCAACATGACCTCACTAACTAGCACTAGCAGTTTAGTGGCTATACAAATGGTCATAATCTAATCCAAAAATCAAAAGAAACTACTAATAGGACTATTGAGGTCCTGGGGGTCTTCTCTCCAAATCAGCAAGTCGCCTATCCATCCCCAAGATGCACTGCATCAGCGTGCTCTCCTGGCTGCTCATCTTAGAAACTGTAGTCTGCAGCTGCTGAATTTGCGTATCTCTCTGCTGCATTGCTGCCTGTAAAGCCTGCACCTGCTGGGTCAATCTAGCAATCTCCTCATCTCTCTAGGTCTCGGTCTGCTGACCCTGCTCCACCTGGGTGCCAATCTGCTCAAATCTGTCCGCAACATGAACCATCTGGGACGCCATCACCTGCACCTGTCCCTCAATAGCAAAAACCCTTAGGCCAATCTCCCTGATAGTAACACCAGCTGCCACCTCAGTATCACTCACCTGAATCACCTTCTTCACAAGCTATCCATGTCCGTACTCCAGGTTACCCAAGCGGGTACTCAAGTCCTCGATCACCGATGGAGGTACGGGAAGTCTAGGTGCTGGGAAGGGAAGAGACTGTCCCTCAGCAGCAGCAGTGGATGGACCTCCAACCTCGTAGACGCTCGGTGGGGGCACAGCTGGCATCAGAGGTGGTGTGACAGGAGCCATCAGCCACTCCTCGTTCACCTTCCAAACCTCCTCCTCATCAAATCCCTCAGAGTCATCATCCGCAAACTCATCATCGCCAAACAGCATGGCAATGTCCTCATCCATATCAACCACGGGAGCGATCACCTGCTCCTCCGCCTTGACTATCGGCTCAGCAATCTCATCAACTATCGGGCCAACCATCGGCTCATCCGCTACCACTCCAAGCTCTCCAAGCAATGGCACATCTTCCTCAATCCATCATTGTTGTTCGGGTTACCAGTATACCCTGGTAGCGGTCCGAGCGCGAAGAAATCATAAGCTGGATGCGGCTCCGGCTCATCTACAGGAAAGTCGAACACGCGGTCTGGTGACAAGGGTTCGCCCATGATACTATAAAAGAAGAGAAATACTTATATTAGTAACCATCATACATACTTTTAATCATATGTAAAATTATACTCATCACATATTAGGATGGTTTCATGACATCGCATTAGATACATAAAGAAATTAAATTTTTCGCGAGATGCGAGTACCGAGTTATATAAGTAACCATACATTATAGAACGGATGCCGTATATAAATGTACTTATATAATCATCACTTATACCAAGTGTATCCCACTTGTCACACACATACTATGCAATCAAATATACCACATAAGGCACATAGGGGACCGGGAACGATGCGCGTGCGGATATCGGACAACGGTAAAAGACTCGTGAAAATTTCAGAAAACAGTTGTAGTCCAAGTTTTGTAAAACGACTTATTTCACTACAACTCGTGCTCTGGTACCACTCTGTAACACCCCCAAACTACGATACGCATCGGAATACAACATTTGGGGTGCTACTTCATAATACATGCACACGAGTCCCAGTAAACGTTCAAAGATACGTTTATAACATAAAATCTATTTCATTTATTAGAAAGATCAGAGTTACATAGGTCCCAATACCAACGTAGAGATTTATTTCTAAAAGTCATAACACGACTTGGTTTCTAAAACATTGTTTTAATTTATGACACTACTTCACCGAGACACCGTCATTGATATCCGCGTTCCGTCCCGTCCAACCATCAACAGCAATTAACCTAAGATACATGCTTAAAAAGGGTCAACAAAACGTTGTGTGAATTCATAGAGTTTACAAATAACAGTTAGAACGCATATTTTGTCCAACAAAACATATAGCATTGCTCGTAACACAAGTTATAAAAATATTGATTTCTAACTAATTGAGCCCATGTACCGAAACTTAACACATTCATCTCGTAGGAAATAATATCCGAGAAGTATGCCACTTCTCCTAATACTAACTACAAAATGTCCGTTACAGGGTGCTCACGACTAATTCAAACCCTGGACAGGGTTGTCAAACCCAATAGATCTATTTAATGCATTAGCGTTCACCTGCAACTAGGCAACTAACGGTCACACAGTAAAAGGCATATACTCAATAGTGAATGGAATCATATTTAGTATCAAAACATATGGCGTTCTCATTTTCATAAAACAGCAAGTATCCCCCTCGCGGTTTAAAAACATTTAAAACACTTAAAAGCGAGGCTATGAACTCACCTTGATCGAAGCCGAAAATTAAATAACCGAAACAATCACGAACTAATCGACGACGAGCTCAACAACGACCTATAATTTATGTCGTTCAATTATTACATCGCAAGGTACGATCGGATAGTGCGTGCATCGCAACAATCAAAATAGTATAAGTATACATACACATGTGATGAGAAATCCACTTGCGCGTCCTAAATCCTAAACTCCATTTGATTGAGTTACGATCTTCCTTTTATTTATATTATAAGTCACTTAATCAAAAACTTTCTATTTTTAAGAAACTTTCTATTTTTAGAAAGTTACTATTTTCAGAAAGTTACCATTTTTAGTAGGTCTCGTCTCCTTATTATATTTATAATAATATGTAGTTATCCCGTCGAACTTTCGATATTTAATTTGATTATCGTTTACTCGCATCGGTTCTATATCCGAAAATATTCCAAAAGTTACTATATTTAGAATCTACTTCGTTCATAACGATCGTTAGTCTAAAATATTATGCTTATAGTAATAGTAACGTTTATTATTTATAACATCCGACAAGTTTAGTATTTACCCGTTGACTTTCAAAAGTCAACGTTAGACTTTATTTGACTTTAACTTTTTATACATATATATTATTGAATCTGACGCTCTACAAACGACCCGTTATATCATATTTTCACGACTCGGACTCAAAAGAGATTTTATGTAAAACGGCATTCCGGACAACTTTTTAGTTTTAGCCGAGACCCGAAACTAGACAGAAAATGACCAAAATGCCCCTGCAAGTTTCTACAGGAACTAAGACACTTTTAATAAAAATGCAGATTTTGACATTGGGTTTTGACCCGTTATTACACGATTTTAAAACTAACGAGCCTCGCGGCAAAGTAAAACGTCATTCCGAGCAACTTTCGTGTTCCGCCGGAAGGTCGAAACGGACTCGAAAGTGCTCAAAACGAGCGTTTAAATTCGTGTCAGCAACTAATATATTTTCCAAATGCTGAGTTTTTATACTTAAAAGTATATCTCGTTTTCGCTCTAATTTCTTCGTTATTAGGAGTTAGAAGCTCGATTTTATGTCAAAACGATCGTCTAAGAAAGCTCTATCATATTTTCAATCTAAAAATCAAATTTCACAAAATTTCAAACCTCCTTTTCCGTGCCAAAGTTTCTGCCCAAAATATACCCATTACCAAGTGCGCCAAAACTTATTTTTGACTCAAAAACTCACTCACGGCATATCTAACATGGCTTATAACTCAAATTTAACTTGCTCAATCAATTTATAACAACAACGAACTAGGTGACGCAAGATCTTATAGATTTCATCACATGCAACGAACATAATCAAATCAAATGAACAAAACAAACGAAACAAAATATAAAGGAGATGCTCACAAGGATATTGTAGCAAGATCGGACTCGATAGAAAAATATGCTTGTCCCTTGCTCCTTTTTGCCGTGACTTCGAACCCAAAACCAAACCAAAACCAAATCAAATCAACCCAAACTAGTCTAGTTAATTACCAATCAAACAAAATACACATTTGTTTTCCTCCTCCTTGGTTCGAACCCACGACCGAACCCCAAAACCTTCACTTTTTGAATCCAAAAATCCCACTAATATTTTTCCCACTAATCTTTAAGCTATTACTTGCATCAAAACCTTTTTATTTTACTAAAATCCATACATGCAATAACCTTCTTGCATGTGTTATTTTTCACTATAGATGACTAATTAAACACCACCTAAACAATATTGGATAGCTAGAAAAATCAAAACACCAAGAGGGTGTTTGTTTTGGCTCGTTCGAATTCAAGAAGAAGGAGAAAGGCAAGAAACTTATGTCTATTAAGCCATTGCACCTTTAAAACATTTCTTGAGTGGGATTTAATGAGTATTTCAAGATCAAAATTTGAAAATGGAGAGTGTGTGTGGGTGATAGTGTTCGGCCGAGCAAGAGGAGAAGCAAGAAAGAAAACAAATTTAAACTATGTGTGTTTTTATGTTGTGATGAGACTTTAAACCAAAATTGGAAGCCAATCTAGTTATCATGACCTTGGAAACAAAAATTTATTGAGTGTGTGTATGTATCTAGGCGTCGGCTAGGGAGGGCTAGACAATCATGCACCATTTTATTATTTTTTTGAATTTTCATTACTTGTATTTTTCTTGTAGAAACATTTTAATAAAAGTGACACTTGACATCATTTAAATAAAATGTAAACATTAAACGCGAGTTTTGGCTAAGTACAAGGAACAAAGACGACAGGGTTAGAAAAATAATAATTTACGACTATAAGAATAGTAACGAGACGCGTCGTAGATTTTTACGATGCTTAAAACGATTAACGAACGCGCGGTCAAACGTTGACTCGCGAAACGTCCAAAAATAAAATTTTCAAATTTCCATTCGTAATAAAATACGAAAATAATTATTTACGACAAATAAAATTTAAATGTCGACGTTCGCTCACACAAATTTATAGGATAATAATTATGACGTCGAATTCGCGATCGTCATACGCGTCGTGAAACTCGGGTTGTTACAAATTTGCTTATGTTTATGTTTATCATAGAGTCAAGAAAAGAAAAATAAAGAGATGGATGTAGAATTTTGTAAGGTTTGTATAGCAACCAAACCAGCGTTTATTCTTATAAATAATTAGCTAACCCTTCCACTCCAAATTCACCCAAAAGTCACTCCCCAAATGTATC